>CAHIKZ030005543.1:807500-892500 GCA_903632075.3 Acanthosepion pharaonis
GGTGGTCCGATACAATGTGTGTGGCATGGCGGGCCTGAGGTGAGAACTGGTGGAACTCAGGATTTTTTTTTGTCTCAACACTTTCCATAGAAATAGCGGTAGAGAAATGAGAGGCTTTTAGCTTTCACTGTAGTATCGCAATCAAATCTAACATTTTCATGTAAATATAGGGGTTATAAGTATATATTGATATATGGATGTGTAAAGTGCAGATAGTTATTTAGATACAGAGGAAGAAAAGCTCCATGTAAATTTTGGCAATTTTCCGTAAATTAAGTTTAGTATAATAATCCATTGAATATGCATTTAGGGAGCGGAATTGAAAAGCGTCATGTTAATGAAGACGGAGATTCGAATGCAAGCATTGATATTCTGGTAAATACGGCTAATTTTATATGTAAAGCCTGAAGGCATTTTTATTAGATTTAGATAAAGAGTACGCAAGATGGGACACACTTCTGCTTACTTCGTTTAATTTTATTGTCCAACTCCAGGACTAAACTAGTTTTCTCATGTTTCTTTTGTAGCTTATCACCGAACTTTGGAGTACTGGATAGAGGCTTCGATTGAGGAATCGGAGAGCCGTGTTCGAATTCCACTCGAATCCATTACATTCACTTACGTGCTAATACCCTTGGGAAAGGTGTGAATCCTCTTCTTCTCCCTCCAGCTATGGGTAAATAGCAGGACAGACTAGGGTTCTATAGCCTTGGATGGCAACTGGTCTAGGAGAATGAAAACTCTGAATTCAAAACCTGCGGAGGGTCGTTTGGGGACCTTGGCATGTAGTGCACCAGGTCTCTGTAATCGGCCCTTCAAAAGTGTGGATGGTCCTGCACGATACCTTCACCACTATAATCAAATTCCATGTGCTATACATGCGGGTTGGGGACCGCTTGTGAATTTCAAATTCCCATGAAACTCCAATATTGGAGCCGGCTCAACCCACCTCGGGTGAATGCCGTTACAAGAACAAGAACAATATATATATATATATATATATATATATATATATGTATGTATGTGAGAGAGAGCGTATCAAAAATACTTTCACAAGCTTTGGGGGAGAGATTCTGACACCAAAATCAGGTAAAGTGCCCATATTTTCACCTCAACACAACCACCCATAAACAATGTCTAAAATGTCCTCCGCTTCCTTCTAGATACGCATGTCCCCAGCGGATCCTTGACTGGCGACCCCTTTCAGATACGCCCACACGGTGTCGAATAGCTTCGTTTCCATCAAATGATGATGTAACGTCTCTGTATTATTAAGGTCTGCTGCAGAAACCAATTATTTTAGCTGGCCCCACAGACAAACATCCAAAGAATTGAGTTCAGGAGAACGTGTATGTCTTGGAACCGGTCACCTCCCCTACCTCCTGTCCATCTTTCATGGTAGGTGTCAGTCAGTGCATCTCGAACAATGTGACTAAAATGTGCTGGAGCCCCGTCATACATGAACCACATGCGTCTTCGTATTAGCAGGTGTACATTATCTAGCAGGTTTGGAAGTGTGTTCGAAATAAATTAATGAAGACATTAATCGTAAACTGATGCTGGTATCTAGCATGTATTGTACTATAGGTACTCCGATCCACCCGCAAATGCTGGTTGTGTAAAAATGTTATTCCATCTCTTCCAAATGTTACCTAATCTGTAAACAAGATTGAAGAAATAAGCAACGGATCGGTTGTTGTGAAATCAACCATAGGCAAAAGTTCTCCCATAGTGAGGGGATCAGAGGGCGAAAAACGTTGCACATGATAAGGATATCGTAGCTGCTCTGGAGATGCTCTATGTACGACATTCTAGGGCAATTTGACGGGTTCTGATACCAGGATAGTCTCCGATTGCTTGTAGAACGTGTTCTTCGTGGTCAGGCGTACGAGTATATCTCGCTCTTCCTCGATCCATAGTTGTGGTGCTACGGATCCTGTCTCAGCAACGCGACGATAAACAGCAACATCGTTTGGATGACTCGCCTGTGTTCGGTCTCGAAATGTGATCTGATACACTTGCGCAGCCTCGCGTTCATTACCATTCCCACGGCTGTATGTAAAAAATCATATCTGCCTTCTCATGATATGAATATCCTGCCATTTTTAAACGGAACACTTCTCAGTTAATTCACTATTACACACGCTTAACGTTGAAAAAAGGACTAGCCACAAATGTACACGATTGGTAAATGTGATCTAGTCTACATTACAACACAGCGCCAACTGAATGTGTCGGTTTTTTTTATGTCTGCTTCTAAAGTTATGGGATTGTTTCATTTTCCAAACACGGTCAGCACGTTGTGTAAGTTTTCGTAGTTACGGCTATTGAGTTTTTTCGTAGTCGCCAGGACATGACGATTACGTTTCAGTATAAAGCTGGGTGTTGACTTCAAAGTTCACTTTTAGATTTACCAATGCTCTATCTCTGATACTGAGCATTTTAACCCATAAATATAACATACCTTAAAACTATATTTCTAACTATATATATATATATATATATATATATCAGTAGGCATAAGAATACAGAATGCATAGTTTTCAGCAAAAGGAAAAGCCCATCTATTTAACAGGGAACGAAAAGTGCGATGCCGATATCTGAAGGGGCATTATGATAGCAGAAAAATGCCTTCGAAAAGCTAAGCAAATATTACGAAACAGGAAAATCTCGTTAGCAACAAACAAATGAGTACTGAACTGCTACGTAATATCAGTCCTCCGATATGCCGGGGAATAATGGACAACCTGCTCACAGATAAAGAAGATACATGAAGAAACAGGAATGCGGTTCTACAAAAGGATTCTGAGAAAACCGTGAAGTGAGCATGTGAGTAACATGGAAATTTTAGAAAAAATGAAAATAAAAAGAACACATGTTTAACATCAGAAAGGAAGTTGCATTTTCTAAAGTACATAATGAGAAAAGAGGACTTGGAAACATGATATCTTGAAGAGGCTTTTCAAAACAGAACCTAATCTACCTTATGTTTGAGTAAATGAATTGCGAGACAATGTGTTGGAGAGATAAAACAAATACAAAATTTATTATGAGCTATAAAGGACAGGACATTATGGAGAGAAATGATCGGCAAACACCTGAAAGGACATGGCGCATAGAAGAACAATACATCCATTAGTCGTTATTGAAACCCATTTGTCTATTGTACTATATCAGTAAAGACCAATTTGTAGTTATCTATTTGTATGGTGTAATAAATCCGTAAATCCATATTCAAACATGTCTTTCTGAAAAAAAGACGTTAATTTTTTCTCGTTGGAATTTATTTTTTATATTTAAAAATCTACCATTTCTCCTTGTACTGAATATTGCTACTACATCTGGTCTGGTGTTCCTGCTAAATATTTAGAAATTCTTAATAAAATCCGAAAAAGGAATCAGTGAATGTTATTGGGCCTGACCTGGCATCTCGGGTCTCCCACCGCCTTAACATAGCTTCACTGTGGCTTTTCTATAAAGACTTTCATGATAATCGTTCGGATGTAGCGCCGTACTAGATTGGCTGCAAGGTCCCATCGTTTCACAGTTGAAATGGCTAGATGTAACGGTAAATTCTATGTCGAAGTCAACTTTCATCCTCAAATTTTAAGGGAAATATCAATGATTATCTTCTTAATTCTTATTCTTTTATTGTTCTCTCTCTTTGATCGTAGTTTGTCTCATGTTTTCTAACACTCAGTAACCCCCTTGCATCATAGTGGCTTTATTGCCTTGTTTGGTGGTGAAATGATTAAAAAAACAAAACAAAAAAAAAAACAAAACAAGAAAGCAAATCAAAAGAGAAAAAAAAAACAACCCATATAGGTATCTGTACATTATATTAGTAATAAATCCGTTAATATTTATTGATACCTGTCTATCTATCAGTATTGAGTACACTTATTTATCCGTAGCACAGCCAAACCGAGGGGCATTTATATAACTTGACCTAACGACAATACTAATCGATTACCAAACTAGATTAGTATCCACATCGACGAAACTACCTATTTATCTAAAAATCTATGTACATTTTTTCATTATCTACGTGTCTGACTAAATCTGTTCTTAATTATCTCACCAGTATATCAGTATTTGTATAGCATTTTTTCTATCGATTTTCTGCTCAAATCAATATCTCTGTTAATGCATTAATTTAATTCCGCTGTCAGAAGTTTAAAGTCTATTTTAGCGCACCGTTACATCTGCGAAGCATCCAATGAGGATCGAGATCACTGTAGTAGTCAATGCTTGCAAGACGCGCTTATCAACCATAATTTCACGGAGAAATGTCCAATCTATCAATTTATCTATCATGTGTTCCTCCAGGAAATTTTCTCAATTTATATCGATTTATTGAAATATCCCGCGTTCTTCCGGATTATTTGTTATAGTTATTAACATAACAGTGTGTCTGGTCATACCTATATATCAATCATTTTTCTTTACATCTCTCCGTTCCTGTATCCATCTTAATCCGTCCATATGTATCTATTAATTCTCTCTTGGTGCATCTATCTAGATTCGTATCTGTCTATCTTTACGTGTATCTATTTCTGCATTCATCGAAATGCTTTGATATAAACTGTTTATCACGATGTTTGTCCGTTTCTCTGTCAATCTTAATATATCAATCATTGATCTCTTTGTATCTATCTCGCAATAGACGTGTGTGTTGTGTTCTTAATTCATTCATTATATATATATATATATATATATATATATATATATATATATATATATATATATATATATATATATATCATCCACAGATAGACTGTTTCGCTGTATCACAGTACTTCCGTGTGGCTAGATGTCCGACTGCTTTAGGCCGAGATCGAAACTCGACAGATTTGGCATCCTACAGCTAAGCCTCGGCGAACAAGAGAGAAAAGGGGAATTTTAGCGTTTTTCTTTACGAAATACGTCAGTGGCTAAGAGAACTCAATTCGTACTTGAAGAGCAATGCATTCATAGCAGTAGTAGCAGCCATTGTTTTCATTAAACTTACCCTTTTCTCTAGAGAGCTCTAACGAAGTTCCTCCGAGAGCATATATATAATCATCAACAGACAGAGTGATTTGCAGTATCACAGCTCTTCAATGTGGCTAGACGTCCGATTGTTTCAAGCCGGGGTCGAAACTCGACCGCCGGGACACGGTATATACAGTGTGTGTGTATATACATATATATCATTTACCTCTAGGTATATTTTTCTGTAACTGTCAGATTTTATCCAATCATCGATCCATCTAGTTATAGCCATGCATCTATTTATGTATGAAACATCTCACACAGCTAAATTGATAGAGTTCTATCTTTCAAGTAGACCTGACTAAATTTCCATAAATTATAACGCACCGTACATTTTAATTGGTACTCTGAGCTATTCCTAAAAAGTTATATTCGTATTTAAAGAAAGATTCGTCTGAATGCGAATATTAAAAATTAATTGTTTACCAGCTTATCCGCCTCTGCGTTGAGGATCTTATCTTGGTAGCCGGATGAACGGGATTCTTAATGAATTTCATCATGCTAAATATGATATTAACCGAAAGCTTATTAGGCCTTTTCGTGAAAGATAATATTTTTCAACTTCAACTATTCATGTTTTGCTCGTTTTCAAATCATTTTTATGCTTAAATTCTTTTACTGTACCATTTCTTGGCGTTATCTGTCGTGTCTCGTTATCTTATGTCATTTGTCATCCTTATTCCTGTCACTCTTACATTGCGATGACCTCTTTTGTTATTGTCACTAATGCTACCTTTGGAATGGTCTATTTGCAGTTACATCACTAACACGAGGATTTATACCCCGAAACGCTGTTTCTTTGCAAATTGCATCGTTATGGGATGTGCGGTATTGTAAGCGTTAATCCACATTTAATGTTTCCAATTTATCCCTAGTTTGTTTATAACTCAGAGGTGACAGCTGCCAAAGCTTAAGTTTAAGATTGCATTCCTTTTTTTTATTGTTAGGAAATCTGTCTGATTCTTCACGTCTTTTTATGGCCTTTTTCCTCTTCACCGGCGTCACCTGTGTTATTCAAGCCAACTGTTGGTTACGACTTACGCCGTGAATCGATGAACTTATTTTCCCCCACGTCCTTTGCACAATCCAAATTCATACTTGCCAACTAGTCTCATTATCCTGACCTTTTTCCCCTTATTGCTTTCGGTCCCACCAGATGATAATTTTCTCTCTCCTTGATATGTGAGTGATAGAGAAAACAAACAAAAATCAGTAACATAAGTTCAGTGTCTGTTGATACAACACCCTACTAATTTACAGATTTGGATTCTATAATTTTACAAGCTAATATAAAGTTTATATCTGTTGTTATATATGAATAAAGTGTTGCTGCCGACACTTGAGATTGAACATTGAGCAAACACAGGCGATCCCATTATAGAATTAAGTAGATCACGTGGACATAGAGAAAGCTCATATATATATATATATATATGTATATGAAATAGCTGATGATTAACGATCGCCAATTCTATTCGATCCTCTATTACTATACAGATCTGCATTTCTAGTCAATCCTCTCTATTCTATTCACTATACAATTTCTATTCGGATCACTATACGGATTAGTGTTCGAGCGAGTATTATTGAGCAAGTACTGTTAGTGCGAGTAATATTCGAAGGCGTCTGGCACCAGAAATGTTCAACGGCGTACTATAATTGTATCTGCAATTACAAAGTCTCTACTACAACGAGCATTACGAAAGTCACAACGAATATTCGTTGGCATTACAAAAGTGTCAACGAGTATTCGTTAACAACACAAAAGTTACAATTAGTTTGATGCTATTGTGTAGCAAGTTTAATGTTTTATTCGTAAAATTTCAAATAAGCTTTTTTCAGTCACCAATGTATTTTCTTTGGTTTCCTTAAACCAAACATATATGGAGGGGGGCTTAATGAATAGTTGGTCCGAGTAGAGCTGTGTTCGAATTCGAGTTGGGTTCATTAAATTACTTTACGCGTAATTCCCCTTCGGAAAAGTATGAACACAGTTATCCCCACCTGTGGATTAAATATTAATACTTGTATCTCGAAATATCATTGATATTCTCAAATATTGTTAATAGAATATTCACCCGACAAATAAAGAATTATTTAAAATCCAAAATATGTTCCGGCTTTAAATTACCAACAAAAAGGTTGATAAACCGTAAAATATTAATACTTACGTTAAATTTCAGATAAATTCAATATTTCTTCATCAAGGACTATTGTGGATATGATTCATTTAATTTTTTGTCAAAGTTTTCGATATCTGCAACATCTGACCAAACAAGGAATATGGTGTAGAGCTAAAATATTTGATAATAAGAAAGGAATAAAACTGAAGAATACCGTTTTGATGAAAGGAGGTTACGCCATATTCTCTGATGGTTTTCAGTGTATCGTTTGTAACAGGAAAGTGAACATCGGCATGAATAAAATCGCTGGTCATCTTCTTCACCAACGAAGAGGGTTCTTATTTTGAGTTACATCTGACTCGTTCTAATTTAAGTTTTCTAAATATTTAATATTATCCATGCATCATTTTTCTTCAATTATCCTATCAATTCTTCAGTTTTCGACTTCTTTGTCACTGAGTTCAAGTCATGCTTTTTGTGCTTGCACCTACTTATTCATTGCAACATTATTCTGTGATCCATTGCTTCGTTTCTGTTGCACGTTTCCAAACAAATCGCAAAAAGAAAATAACGTTAACTATGTGTTTATACTGCCACTAGATTTTTTTAGCAACGAATTTATATTATCACTTTTCCTAAACCATTCCCAAGAAAATATGCACAGGTAAAAAGCGAAGATATGCGTAGATTTCAAAGACATTGTTGCGATGTTTTTAACGTTGTGTAAAAGATATCAATGGAAAATTTTACGACAGTATAATCTTTTAAAATACAAGAAAACAAAGCATCATTGTTACAGACATTAAAAGAGCTAATGTTATATTCTTCAAATTCTTGTTCCGATGCGCAACTCTGTGACATTTTATTCTTTTAAAAGTTTTCCTTCAAGATTATGGTTATCAGTCGGTATAACCATACGTTTGATTATATATATATATATATATATATATATACTGCTGCGCAAAAGTAAGTGAACACCTAGTTTGGTCTTCTTAACATTTGTGTCTAAATTATAGACAATTTTTAAAAATATTATCTTATGGGTCTACTTGTTATATATATATATATATATATGTGCTGGTTGCCAACTCGTGTTCCAGTACGTACAGGGCTACCTATCTTTTTGGAGAATATCTACTGATGTGCTGAATGAATGCGGCTCTTTACACCAGCAATTTAAAATATCGCATGAAACCACTTCTGGTCCCGCATATCTTGCCACAAATATTACATTTCAATTGCTGGACGTCTACGGTTTTATAGTCAACTGCCCTTTCCCTTAGTGCGCTCTCAAGACCGGCCATCGACAAAGACACTCTACCACAATGTGTACAGGTCAGATCGAGCTGCTTGCGGGTGTCTTCAGGAGGTTCAACCGGGACGCCTTGGCGCACATCTCTTTTACGCTTTGGGTGTTTTCTTTTTTGTCATTTTCAAAGTGACGCCTTCCATTACTAGCAGCCTAATTTCAATTATTGTGATCAGATGCATACTTTTCCCAGTGCTTACAAGGAATGTTGCATTTCTTCAGCGCATCCTTGATGTAGTCATTAAAACGCACCTTCGGTTTGATGGAATTTCTCTTCTCTGTTCGCAGCTCACCATGAAACAATTGCTTTGGAATGCGGCTGTCATCCATTTTGACGAGATGACCTGCCCACCTCACAATGACTATTTACAAAAGAAAACAGTCACACGAATACACAATCAATTTTTTCAAAGCTTATATTGTTGATATTCGCACAGAAAAAAAATGACGTAAAATAAATAAAATATCCCCAAAGTATAAAAAAATTTGAAATACAAATCATACTTATTATAAAACCCAGGTTGTGTGTGTGTGTGTGTGTGTGTGCGTGTCTGTACGTTTATATATTGGATCGGATTTCCTACATCTTTCAACCGATTTCAACAAAACTTTACAGGACTACGTAAAATTATCCTGCGGTGGTTCTGACAGTGCCAAAAATTGGAAAAACAATTGTTTTTGCAGGAAATCAGTTTGAAAACACGATTAAGAGGCATTAATGAAAGGGGGACAACTCATATCGAGTTATACTTATCTTAAAACCCAGGTTGGTTTTGTGTGTGTGCGTGTTCGTTTATATATGGGATCGGATTTCCTACATTTTTCAACCGATTTCAACAAAACTTCACTTTTGTTTTTTGCAGGTAGTGTTTCTTATTGTCTTGCACACTTTTTTCTTTATTTTTACATTCAGAATGCTTTAAAAATTTAATTTACAAGACAATTGTTTATAATAAAATTCTATTCAATCGGTAGACTCATAACGATTGAAAACAATGTTTTTCTTTGACCAATTCGTAAAAAAAAAAAAAAAACAAAACAAAAAAAAAAATAATTAAGACATGCATGTCCGTCAACCTTAAACAATAATAGTGGATCTATCTCTTACTGTTACATCCCCGGGCAATGCCGGGCTCTACTGCTAGTTTAGGCTAAAATGATGAAGACACTGGACCCTATTAATGCTATAATCAACCTGCTTTTACAGACATGTCATCAACAGCATTTAAATATTCACAAAGTATTCACTTCTTTCACAGAAAGCTTGTATTGTTTAAATGAAAACGGCTCTTTTAAAATCCTGGCTGTTATCGAATACTTTCCATTAGATACGATAACCACTGAACTAGTTGTACATAATTCGTTTCCTATATATATATATATATATACAAGACAATGACGATCATAGCTCTCCACAAGTACCTGTCCTTTGTAGACCAAACTAAATTGTGTCTTTCCACCATCCTTTGACTCAAGTTCGCCAGGTAGCGTATGATTTATTTTCCTCTGTCCCTCTTGTCCTTCGATCTGTCATGTGAGTATCACATTTTCCAAACACTCTTTCCCCATTACATGCTCTAGATAGGTATAAGTGTCTTTTTGTTTACATTGTTTCTAGGACTGTGACGTTTCTCACATAGCTCCATGATATTCTATGTATCCTACTGTAGAACTACATTGCTGCTGCTTCAAGAGTCCTCGTCATCTGTATATAGATTTCCATCATTCACTGCCATAGAGGAGGACTGATGAATTTCTTCTGTTTCTCACTGCTTTGCTTAGATTTTGGAAGGCATCTCTTGCAGTCTCAATGTACTTTTGGATTTCAGTGTCGTACTTTCGTACTCCGTTAAAACACGCCCGAGATATTTACGTAAATTATATAAATAGTGGACCATTCTGTTTTAAATACGAAAAAAGATGGAAAAAGAATGTTTCAAGCTACTGTTTGGTTTCAGTTAGACGAAAGCGAGTAGGATTAGAAAGAGAAAGAGTTGAAGGAGAGGAGGAGAAAGTTAATGCCAACTTCAAACATGTTGACAAAAAGGTTTCGTTAATGGTATGCCACAACAGCGCAGATAGAGGAGGTGATGAGAATATAGAAGGTGTCTTATCCAAGTCATGTTCCCATAACTAACATACTTGCCACGTATTGGATACTGGGAGAATATATTAACCTTGACAGGAGGCAGTCACTTATTCTGGAAAACTGGACCAAGAGGTCACAACAGCAAGATGGATCATCATTTCATGTTAGAGCTAAAGAGATCAATTAGAAAAGATCCAATTCATTCCATAAATCGATTGGCACGTGATAGAGAAGTTTCAGCTATGATCGCCCAAAGAGTAGTGAAAAAAGACTTGAAACAGAAATTGTACCTGTAGGGCAACTTGTTACTCCAGGTCAGAAAGTTAGACTGTTAGGGAAGGCGTGGATCATCTTGAGTTACTTGGAAAATAATCCTGGAATTATATATATATATATTATTTAAACTTAATTTCAATACTTCCTTAGCTTCCGATCCTTAGCTATGTTCAATTAATGACGGACATGCCATTTTCGGTTGTGATCGATTTCATCGCAATTATTCTGTTAAGTTCTGAGTGTAATTACACATTATTATTGTTCAAAGTAGAGTTCAATTGTGTAATAGAAACCTCAAGGAATTCCAGTAAGATAACTTTAATCATTTTTAAGATACAATGGTTCAAAGCTTAATCTAACAATTGAATAATTTTGCTGTTACACGAATTGGACAATTCTGCTGTTACACCAAGTATAATGTTTAGCGACATAAAGTTTTATTTTCATTGTTCACGGGTTCTAAGTGCGATACATTAGTCAAAATAGAAAATTCTCTTTGATGTAAATTATGTAAAATGCCTTTCCTGCTACTGTTATAAATTATGAACCCCCTTGCTACTTGGCCTCAGGGGTAAATTGATTTTCAATAATGCCCGGTGTCATTGATTTGATGTATTATTAGTTTTCATTATGATCTAAAAGATCTTCCTTACCATTTATTATATATTAAGAGTATGCGTAATTGTTATATCGTGTAAATCTGAGCAGCGAGTGTAGAAATATATGCATTTTCACATCGATAACTGCTATGCTTAACTTAATAAAGCCTTAAACGCATTACAGCAGCAATGGTTATGAAGATTGCTAGTTAATCATTGCCTCACTTCTAGGCGAATTTATACACAACGCCACAAAAGAGAATAAACCGATAGTTAAATGATCGTCTCCGGTCTACATCGTCTGCTATGGTGGCTACGTATTACACTTTGCAGACAGCCGCTGAAGGACATTTGTATTTCTTCAACTTCAACACAGCCAACCAGTGTCAATAATGCAAGTAGAGACCTTCGTTAGAGTTTCTATGTGGGAACTCATAGTCTAGAGTGAGAAGCAATTTCAACAAGCCCTGCACGCTGAAAACCTCGGTCACGGGCTTTGGATTTCGCACGAACTCAACCGATAACGGATTTCCAAGAATTCTTTCGAACCAATTCACACAAAAGGCCTGGGTGAACATGTGGTATGATTTTTAGAGACTACCTTATGGTATAGAACATATATATATATATATATATATATATATATATATATATATATATATATATATATATAAAATGAGATCATTCTCCAAAATGGGTATTTTAATAAACAAAAACAGAATTTTTGCGATGTGGTTTTTCCCGATAATTTTGAGTGTCCCCACTTATATATATGTATATAATCGCCAAACCTCAAAGATTTTAAATATAAGATTTAGAGATTACTTTCAGGGCATAATCTCAATTTATATCGCCTTCTACTCCTATATATTTTACACACACAATATATATATATATATATATATATATATATATATATGTATGTATGTTTGCGTGTGTATATATATATATATATATATATATATTTGTATGTATATATAATATGTAAAAGACACGTAACTCGGTATAATTAGTCGGTTGACCTTTTTAAAGTAAATTGTTGGCAAACGGCTTATCCCTAAAAGAAAATACTTAACTCTTTCGTAAGAAAGAATAGAGAATATTCTGATATCGGAGGGGTGAAAGAAGAAAAAGTACAAAGATTCATAGCATTTTCACTTAAATATTACATTAGAAAAAAAGAAAAGGTAATTACAATGAAACGACAATTTTTCATGAATCTTTCTAATTATATTGTTTCGTTCATGATGCAGCTGCTTCCTTTCCGCTGTTCACTGTTCTACAAAAGACAGCTTAGGAAAATTCTTTGGAATAAAGTATATTTTAGGTAAAACAACAGAGTCATATGGTGTCACGCGTGTGGCAACTGATGAGAAATCAAAATTTGTATTGCCTTTATGTTCTAGTTGAGATCAACAGTGATTTGGAGTAAATTCCACGCAATACGAACTTGAAATCCATAACACACATTTAATTTGAAAGGCAGGAGTTAATTATGATTAAAGTTATATATTGAATTCAATGCAAACTGCTATACTACCGTACGTTCGATATTATACACACACATACATATATATATATATATATATAGGGGTGTTTGTGTATTCATAAGTATATATTCAAACCAGTTTCATTGAATAATATAGGCATATTTTGTCATGTATATTTATTTTCAAAATATTCCTTTGTATTTCTCTAAACAGATTCTTGATACTAAAATGAAATTCATCAAGGAAGACAACGTAGTTTTTTCTTAACCAAGTACTTTCAATCTACTCTGAGATCATCCTCAGACGTGAATTGCAAAGACAAACTTCTCGTAACTGTAATAATTGTGAGTTGATTTTTTAAAAACGTGTGAACACCCACAGTTTTTACATTTGATACGCCATGAGCAGTTATGAATGTACGTGAGAGATTCATGGAAAATTGAAATTTATAAGCAGTAAATTCGAACGATCCTTTGTGGCCGAGCGGTAAGGCACGTCAGGCTATATGACGGTTTCGTATAGGATACAGGTTCGAATCCTGTCGAAGGACGAATATTTTCTATGAAAATTTCTCGGACATTCAGGCCGGTAAATGTTATTTAATACTGTTTAATTTAAACAGAGCATTTACTTAAATACTTGTATCTATAAAAAAATGTTAAACATAAAAATGTCATATATATATATATATATGAACCTTCAAGAAAAACTTTCAACATATCCGGCTTAACGGAATAACATGCGACAAATAACTTTCTATTTTATAGGATTCAAAAAAGTATTTTGACATTTATATTTTGCTGCGGCCTATGTATACTAGCTGCGCCAAGCAACATTACACAGTTGGCACGATTATAAATCCACTTTTCTAGGTAAGCAACAGGATCCCTGTCTGTTATATGAGCTAGACTCATGGTTCAAATATGGCACAGCAAACGCGTATGGAGCCACAAAAATGCCAAGGTAGAGTAAATTCCTCGCAGAATTCATTAAATGTAACTTATAACTGATTTTATGTCACAGAAGTAATGACATTCCATCACTAAGTATTTCATTAAAATCAGGTTTGGTTCACACTCCACGGGATTGTCAATTCATGCTATCTTGGAACCGGTGCAATTGGGTTTGCAACATTCATGAAACGATCACTAAATTTTCCGGGGCTGGTAACTTAAGAAAGGCAAATACGACACCTATCAATTCGGCATTTAATCTCCTAAATCGATACATTTTAACCTGCACCGTTTCTATTGATGGATACAATTCTAGAACGCATTGTTTGGCATTAGCGAGCAGCTCCTTCATTATATTCTCTTGGATTTCTTACATGTCTTGAAATCTTGATACTTTCAAGGGGAATCATTGCAAGTGACGAGATCTGGCCAAACCCTGCTGCACAAGCCAATGGTCACGTTCTGTGAGACGACCACACACTACCCACTTTCTTTTTAAGCACTACTATAAACATCCGAAGTGAGCGTGTGTACACTTGACAGATTTGAAAGTCAGTCTGTGCGAAGAGGCTTAATTCTGCGTACTTTCGCTCTTATCATAGCAAGAGTACCTATACCCTCTGATTAATTTAATTTCAAACCTGCGGAAAAGGCAATGCTCTGCTACTCAGTTCAACCAAATATAGAATTACTTTACATCCTTTCTGTCTTGTGAGGTGGATGAGAACCATGAACGGAGCACGTAAGAATTGAAGATGTCTTAAGGAAATTGGAAACCAAAACAAAAAAGCACACCTACATAGAATGGGAAAGAGGCCGCTGAAATATTTTCGACAAATAATGCAGGGCTTGAAGAATTTGACACTCACAGAGTATATTGATGACAAATTGGACAGTGGGATGCAACCGGCCATTTACCTGACTAGCTTGTGTGAATTAATGATGCAACCGGCAGTGGAAGTGATGCTAAAAAGACAAACATTAGTAATAGCTTCAAGGGACAGGAAGTTGTAAAAATCCATGGTCACCCAGGATCTGAATGGTCAACGCCCATAGAAGAATATATATGCGTACATGCATTCGTAACTTGGTTAGGCTGGCTGATTTTGTATGGGGGTACATAGTTAGGAAAACACTCACTGCTCATTAGTATTGGTCAAATCCACTAACATCGTTAACCATAATTCCCAGGCCTAAGTGCATAATGTGAGTATATATATATATATAGTATTATCAAAAGGACTTTCTTTTTGCCCGTCGAAATATATTGACACCGTAGATTTATGTTACGACTTAGAAAACTTTCTCCGCAACATCAAATTAAGGGAACAATTTTTCACCACCAAAAGAGGTACCACGGACCTTCCTCCGCTCAAAACAAGACATACACCAAACCATACAAGTTTACACATTGGTGTCCACCCAACGGACAGAATCACCACATTGATTCGTATACAAAAAGGGCCAGGTACCGCCTAGACAAATTCATACAAATCAACCTCCATCTGAACGACAATAACAACATCACCAGTCAGGAACAGGTGGCCATAAAATCCCTCCAAGCTAACAAAGACAAATATAAAACAAGCTGACAAGGGCGGCTCAATCACTATCATGGACAAGAGTAAATATATCGCAGGAATTGAAGCCCAACTCAGTGATCCATATTTTCATGTCTGAACTCCACTATTATCAGCCACCTAGACCACAGCATACAGGCACCAATTAAGGCTTGATCCTGGATAATCCCCAAACCAGTACATTCTTCACCCTCCCCAAAGTACACAAACTCCCTAAAATACTCAAAGACACAACAAGCAACCTCTCTATAGAGGACATTAATAACAACCCGCATAGGATGCATGAACGTATGGAATCCCTTAAGATCCATCCACCCGGCCGGCCTATAGTTTCTGGTATAAGAACCCTGACACAACACATTTCTGGTTATATTGACCAAATCCTCAAACCTATATTACCCTCTAACTCTAGCTATATTAAAGACACTAACCGTTACCTAAGGATCCTGAGTAACAGTTTACCTGAAATGCACTCCTTGTGACCTTAGATGTTTCATCCTTATATTCTAACATCTCTCATGAGGAGGGTATACTAGGCTGCCAAATGTTTTTAAGCATCAGTGACTTCCCCGAGCGCCAGATTCGATGTATTTCAAAACTTATATACTTTAAACTCACACATAACTTCCAATTCAACGTGCACCATTTTCTTTAAGTTACAAGCACAGCAATGGGAACGAAAATGGCTCCCAGTTATGCTAACATCTCCATGGATGCCCTTGAACAAGATATGTTTAGTAGATACCACCTGGCGACCCTGCACTACCACAGGTACAAAGATGATATCTTGTTCATATGGAAACACAGAGAGAAGTCTTCTAGATCTTAAAATACACCTAAATATCATCCGCCACACCATCAAATTCACTATAGAATATTCCACCGCTTCCATCCCGTTTCTGGGCTCACTGGTACGTCTAAAAAATAACCACATCTCCACTACAGTATGCACCAAGACCACTGATGGTCACTGCTACACTCCCCGGTACTCAATAGTATTCATACCACCTGCTGTAAGCTGTTTCAATCTCGTATATCGACTTTTTTTGGCACAAATGCGAGAAGGGGAATTATGTGAGAGAAACTGTAACGGAGTTCCAGTTACAGTTCACTAACCACAAGAAAAGCATCAGGAATAACGATAACAAATTTCCGGTATCAACCAACCTTGTCACAGCATCGACGACGTCGGGCGCGTACTTTTGGCATCTAGGTTCGGTAGCCAGTAGTATAGACGTAGATCAGAGTTGAAGTATATCCTAAAAGTAAATTGCCACATAGAAGGACTAAACAGAGATATAGGTTTACTCAGAGAGTATAATTTCCACATAGGAAAGACATTTCCAGGAACATGAATGAGTAGGCCCTCCACCCACGTTTTAAATCCAAATTTTAACGGCCCTGTGTGGTAGCTAATGTGTATTTACACACTTATGTGCATTTATGTTCACAACTCATCTATTTTTATATGCGCTTTTCCCCTTTCTTCATTCCTTTATTAATTTTTTTCATTTTTTTCTTCACCGCCCCACATTTTCAGATAATGTTTTTCCAAAAAATGTTATCAAAATGTCTTTTTTATTTGTTCTTTCCTTTTTTCTTTTGTTTTTATTTGTTTCTTTCCTCTTTTTGTTACCTTTTTTGTTTCCCCCATTCTCTTCCTGTCTCGCCAAATGTCTTTGGACGAAAAATCTTCGGTACTGACCACACACGGGACGTCTTCCCCACCCCGTGTCCTATGACCCTCTTCCTCTATGTTCACAATCTCACTCCCCCACTACCCACACTGATAAGAATTAAACGGACTAACGCGTTCACACCGATCCAAAATTTGAATCTAAGTTTATTTTTATAAGAAGTTTTGCACAGTATGAGAGAATTTTTTTTTTTAATAACACCTTCTTCACGGGAATTTACACCGTCTACAAAAAACAACTGCCGGTGAGTAACCCCCATTTCTTTGTTTATTTCTCGCGCCGCTGATGAAGGACTCAGGCGTGCTTGAAAATTCCGTGTTTCATTTCTGTCATGTGGTTAATAATTGATATTTAATAAATGTTTTTCGTACTGATTACATTGGTATCCTTTCGTTTGCCCTTGTTTTATTAACCAACCTATTTATTGCATATTGTATAAGAAGCACGCTTCAACACTTTCTTCTAATTATATATATATATATATATATATATATATATATATAAGGTTGGTGCAAAAATAATGTCGTTTTTGACGTTCAACTTCAAAAGAGAAAGGGATATTATTTTTGTCACCAACCTTATATATATATATATATATATGAAATAAAATTCAATAAAAATAATGAAAATGCAAAGAAATACTTGTATTTCCAGGACAGCAGACTTTTTTTAAAAGAAAGTGCTCAAAAGAATAACAATAGTAAATTAAAAAATTAAAAGCAAGTGATCTCTTTACATTGTTGGGTTGAATCATAAGTATTTCATATTTGGAATCTACGATTAGCTTTCATTTTGTAGCTTACATTTTTGTAATAAATATAATATCTGATAATCATTCAAAATATTTATCGGACCCTCTGAATGAGCCGTATTAGGTGAAACTCAAGAGTACCTGAAGAAATATGTTTTCTGAATATTTATTGACTGAAGACCGACAAAAATTTTTGTTAAGTGCTTCTATCATTAATTTCTCTAAATTTCAAACCATTTTCTGGCTTCCATTTGAAATTCAAATGTAAATTCTCTGATATCTGAATATTATCAGCTTTCAGAAACCATTATCAAATTTTTGTTTGTAATGTGACGATATCAAAATATATACATGTATATGGGGGTATCTTATATTGTCAGTTTTTAGCGTTTGTTTAAAATATCACCACTTCAAACCTCGTGTAAGTTTTAAAGTAGCGATTCCTTATGCGTAAGTTTATGTCGAGTTGCTTTTTTTTTCTTTTTAAGAGATGAAATACATTTGGTATGTGTATTCCTAGATTGGTTGACGTTCTATTGATGCTGTGTTTTTTGTTAGATTTTTGGTTAATGATTCTAGTATTTCAATGTTTTCTTTTTTTTTTTACAGCTAATAAAATCTAACATTTTGGAATTATTGATAAGAATTTATCAGAATTTTAGATGTGTTCTTGTTTCATTGGTTTGTGATATGCCATCTAATTAATGGCAAGATAATCGGTGCGAAAAAGTAGTGTTTCTGTTATCAATATACGTGTTACATGAGTGCGTACGTGTATATTTTAATAATTACTGATTTTAGGGGTGATAATCATAATTATAGATTTAGGAAAGGGATGTTATTTTAGCTGGAAACATCACTTGGAAATGCAACACACACGCATATATATATATATATATATATATATATATATATATATCAGGTCATCCCATAAGTTCTGTCCGAATTTTAACTTTTTGTTAAAATGAATGAAATTTAAAGAGTATTTTATAATGTCTAATGGAACTGAACATTATTTTTATGTTTAGATGCATTTAAACTGATCAAATTTTATTTCAGAGAACAATAAAATTAAATTTTGTTTGATTAAAACCCTGCTAACATGAAAGTACCCAAGAATCATTTGAGGCACATAATGCTTTATGAGTTCAAGAAAGGAAACTCAGCAGCCGAAGCGGCTAGAAACATTCACTCAGTTTATGGAGAGGAATGTGTGAATGAAAGAACTTGTAGAAGATGGTTTGCAAAATTCAGAGGTGGAGATTTCACCCTGGAAGATGAAGATCGAACCGGACGTCCAGTTGAGTTTGATGAAAAGCTTCTTGAAGCAGCCCTTGAAGAAAATCCTGCTTTATCAGTTGAGGAATTGGCTGTGGTTCTCAGTTCAAACCATACAACTGTTCATCGTCATCTTCAACAACTTGGAAAAGTTCCTAAACTTCGAAAATTGGTGCCTCATGAATTGTCTGAAAACAACCTCAAATCCCGAGTTGACATCTGCTCTTCTCTTCATTCTCGCCAACGTGTTTCACCTTTTTTGGATAGACTTGTGACTGTCGACGAAAAATGGATCTTTTATCAAAATGTTAAGCGGAGTAGACAGTGGCTTGGTAAAGGGGGAGGACTCCAGCCACAGCCGAGAAGGGCACTTTATGAGCAAAAGGTTCTTCTTTCAATCTGGTGGGATCGCCAAGGAATAATCCACTTTGAATTCTTACCACCTAATGCAACAATTAATGCTCAAATATACTGTCAGCAATAAGAGCGTTTGAACCAAGGTTTGAGGAAAAAAAGACCTGCTATAGTGAATCGAAAAGAGGTGGTTTCATCAGGACAATGCGTGACCCCACACAGCAAGAATCACGTCACAAAAGATCGAAAAACTTGGTTGGGAGAAAATTCCTCATCCACCTTATTCTCCCGATCTTTCTCTTTCAGACTACCATTTGTTTTGCAGCTTACAGAATCATTTGGAAGAAACAGCTTTTGTAACACAGGAAGAGGTTAAAACTGACATTTGTGAGTTCATCGAATCAAAACCAAAAGAATTTTACAGTAAGCTTGTTAATAGATGGAAGGAAGTCATAGATAATCAGGGAAAATATATTGTTGATTGAATCTGTAATTAAATGTAACATTTGGTCACTTGTTTTCTTTATTCAAAATTCGGACAGAACTTATAGGATGACTATATATATATATATATATATATATATATATATATATAAAGGCGTTTTTATATGTATGTTAGTATATTTTTCAAGTAGCTTACTTAAGGAAACTTTACTGAGTGCCATCGACTATTTTCTAAGTAAAAGGTTTATTTTAAGACCATATAAAGAAGATTCTTTTCGTTTGATAATTTGAAATAATGTTGCTATGAGACGAGGTTGAAGAAGATAGATGTTTTCTTAAAGAAAGGCACTCGTTGAAAAGATATTATTGCGTTTACTATACAAAATAAGCCTTCATTTCCTTTCTGAGAGCATATAGCCCCCTTCGGCTAACTCGAGAAATTAACATTTCTTTTCTCTGAGTACGTTCTCTGAGAGAAAGTAAATATCTTGAGTGCCTATCTCAGATAGAATAAGGTAGTTTAATGCTCCCCACCCCAAAGAGGAATATCATAATCATGGGTGCTTTCAAGGTTATAGATTTTTCATGTTTGATTATTTCAAATTTCACCGGCACATTATTAGAATCAATGAAAAACACTTGAAAATATTCGTAGTAATTATATCCTTAGTTGGCGTAACGGTGAAATTAATAATCGATTTTATACGTAGATTCTTTTGCAAAAGCCTTTGATGAAATACGCCCCCTCAAAAAAAAAAATAAAATAATATAAAATAAAATAAACTGTTGGAACTGATAGGTGACCTTGACATATTTGGGGAGGTAATTAGAATAATCCAGAATCAATGCTGGGAAAAAAAACCCCTTCATACGGAGAAAAATGATTTCAGTTAATATACAAAAACTGAAATGGGTGTAAGACAAGGATGCATCTTCTTACTGGACATATTGAGTGAGGCGGTTCTGAGAGAATTAGAACTCCCTACGAGGATTCATTACTGGAGGCTAGAATTTTATCAAAAGAAGATATTCAGATGACAAAATATTAATAGCAGACAGAGAAAGAAAACTGAAAGAACCCCCTAAAGAAGATAGTGAAGGAATTTTACTCCCTCTGTATGGTAGTAAAGGAATTTTACTCCCTCTGTATGGTAGTAAAGGAATTTTACTCCCTCTATATGGTAGTAAAGGAATTTTACTCCCTCTATATGGTAGTAAAGGAATTTTACTCCCTCTATATGGTAGTAAAGGAATTTTACTCCCTCTATATGGTAGTAAAGGAATTTTACTCCCTCTATATGGTAGTAAAGGAATTTTACTCCCTCTATATGGTAGTGAATGCTAGACCATCTCACAGATGAAGACTTGAAGAAACAGAAATATGGTTCTGTCAATATAGTTAATAGACTCTCCCACCTAATATAAGTAGGAGTAGTAAGAGAAACAAGGGTCAGTCGATGTCGAACGACCGGCTGAACGGCTGGGAGAACTCACAATAAATAACCGACCTTGTGTCACATGATGCCCCATTGGCGGGGGGGGGACTGAATATCCAGTCGATGTCGGACGACCGGCTGAACGATTGAACTCTCTGCCTTCGTGCGGGGAGGAACCCGAACGTGGCTACGCCGAAGGGCGGAATCTCGTTCGGGGAGGTAAACCGACCCTGAACCCGTTTATACGGGTTCAAAGGGTATATTTTTGGCCGAGCCCACGGGCCCGGAGATCCCACGTTAAACCGGCCTTGTGCCACATGATACCCTCGTGGTGGGGGGACTAAATACTCGTCGGCCAAAACCAACTCTCTGCCTTCTGGCAGAGAGGAACCCGGACGAGGCTATGCCGAAGGGCAGAGTTTCGTCCGGGGGTGGTAGACAGACCCGATCCCGTTTATGCGGGGTCTACGGGGATTTTTTGGCTAAGCCTACGGGCTCGGGAACCCCAAATTAAATTCGGCCTTGTGCCACATGTGACTGCGTGAGGCACTTACTAATTAGCGTCGATGTCGGACGACAGTAGTTGACAGTCGAATACGAAAGTAGTCAGCAACCACAACAAGAATACTCTGCGTAATACCTATTATATCAAGTTCCTAGCGTTTTGTACGCCGAACCCATTTAGCACCGATTTAGTACAAATACAAGCCTCCACTGCGAAATAACTTCACAACACAATAGATACCGAGAATGCAAGGAACTGAATATAGGAGCAACAAGCAAATTTTAAAGAAAATGGAAGCAGAAAATACAATTACAATTAACAGTAGAAAGAGACTGTTGAAATTTTTAGGTCATATAATGAGGAAAGAGGGTTTGGAAACTGAAACATGCACAGGGTAAGAGAGAAAGGAAAACAGTGCATAAACGACATAATGAGTCTGTTGGAAGGGATGGCAGTACATAGGTTAGGAAAGATAGTATAAATACAAAATTAACTAAGAGCTACAAAGGACAGGAAGTAGTGGTGAGCCATGATCGCCAACGTTCTGAAGGCACATTACACATAGAAAATGAAATATATGCTAAATGTTTGGGGTGATACTCGGAATATACTAATTAATAGATTTCATACCGTCTTTGCTTTAATAAACTCCGACTAAGTTAGGAAGTTGAAATTATTTAGTAAGTAAGTGCATGCCATCCAATTTTTAGAGAGTGGGGGATACCTAAAATTTTAAAATCTCCAGCGCTAGGATTACCATTGTTCAGCAAGCTGGATTAAGCAGAAAGAAATAAAATTTTTAGGGCGTTTTGTGGCGTAATGGTCTAATTTCTTTATTATTATTATTATTGAATATATGATGAAATCCTTCAAGCAGGTAAAGTCCATTTGGACTAAAGTTAACTAGTAAATTAGCTTCGAAAAAAGACATGGAGCTGTCAATTTTTAGTCGATTCTACGAAATCCAGAGTTGTGGATTTCCACTTGGTCTATAGTGTATATTGCAACTAATAACAAATGAAAATCTTTCTATAATGCCCTTGTATAAAATTGTAATGAAATCAGTTCTAAATTAATGCATTAAATAATTAAATGTTACAGCGTAAAAAAAAACCCAAAAAACAACCAAACAAAAACTCTGTTATTTCAGATGAAATCTTATTTAAAAATTTGTTTTTTTTAATGAGTTTAATATCCACTGTCAGTAATAGGTTTTTAATTTTACCTTTGTTTGTTTTCCCAAAGTTCGGTGATACAGCCTAATGCACAAAGAATAATTATTAAGCCATCCTTTATAAAAAGGTTAGTGTTTATAACTTTCATAATTTTTAGAGTAACTCTTCCTTTTAGTTCTTGGTGAAGAAAGCGAAGACGTGGTAACAGAACGAGAAAGAAAAGGAAAAAATGTCTAAAATTCAACAAGAATTATTATCTACTTATTTATTTCCATCTTCACATTTTAGGGAGCGTAAGCATTGATACATAATGTGCAGATGCCTATATTTAATACAGTATGTTCATAAATCTATAATTAATTCCAGATTTTTTAGAAACCTATAATTAATACCGGATTTCTGTTTTTGTATGTGATGCCGGATTTTAGGGAGGACATTAATGTGTAAAAAAGAGAACGAACCAAAGCAATGGAAGACTCAAAGATTTTATTACAAAGTTAATAATAGATTTTGTACAATCTCAAACAAAATTACAATAGAAATACTGATATATTATCTAGTGACCAAATGTGAAACAAAAAAGTAGGTATACAATATTTAAGCAAACGTGGCAAGCATATTAAATAATATCATTCAGTTTTAGCAAAGCAGAAGCTGCTATGAAAAACGTCTTTAAACATGTTCATATAAAATGGTATCACATTGAAAGTTCTAGAAACGTATATAACGCTGTGTAACAAATATTGACTTCTTTATTCTTTGGTCATTAAGCATTATTTCCTAACTGCTTCAGTCTAGAAAGAAAATTAAATGAATACTATTCCTTTGCTTTAGTGGCCTGCACATCTGTGTTTTGAAACTAACGTATTTTCCATTATATACCAGACAGATTGAAGTAGGAGGATTTTCAAGAACTTTAGAGAAGTTCTTAAAAATATAAATACGGGGAATCTAGGCTGAATAGTTCAATTTAATTTTGCTAAGCATCATATAAAGAAAACATTATAGGAGATTATATTTTGTTGACTAATCCGTAAAAGTAATGTATGGTATAAGCGTAAATCATGAAAAACTACTCATTTTTAAATATTTTGTGGTTCCTCTTCTGTAATCCTAGAATAAATTAATGCTACATTTGAATCATATGACGTTTTTTTCCTACTTTGCATGAACGAGCATGTTCATATTTTTCAGGTTTCCCAATAGGAATAGGTAAATTTCAGAAATATCATTATCTTGGTGATAAAAGCAAAGTTTGAAGCAAATAGTAACCGTTTTTCATACTTTGTAGGTGGAAGCAAATAGGAAATAGCAGTTGCTCCCAAAGAACAAAACTCGTATTACACAGTGTAATTTCGCATTAAACTAATCATTTAAGCTAAAAATGATTTACGAGATAAGTGAATGACCACTTATCAATAGAATGTTATTCCATAAAACCTATAGCTCTTATACAGGGGATCAAACTTCAAATATAAAAATATGGAAAAAAAAAAAGAAAAAAAATGATACCGTTCTACCGAATAGTGTTTTCAAGTTCAACACAAACGGATTATACGACGTTGAAGTAAATAAGCTAAGGTGTTTCTTTGAATTTGCCTTTATATTAGAGAGACACGGACGTAACTCTAAACAAAAACATATTTTTCAAAGTTTTACCTATAAAAGATCTCCATGTTAGTGGCATTTTCAAGAATTCAGTAAAATTTACATAATAATTATTTAAACATGTTAAGTCACCATATGTGATATGAACAATGATGTGTAAGGAGTGGCATTTCTGAATATCTTCCAGATTTCGATATTTCGATTGGAATCGCTTTAATAAGAGGGTGGGCCAATAAAGCTGTGACCAAACAGTTAGCTGAATTTTAATTTGAAAAGTTCACTTTATAATGTTTTAGTAATAGAAAACGTGCGTTAAGTGTAGGGATAAGTGAAGAAGTAATAAATACTAGTGTGATACTATGGGCCCCCACGTGGAAAAAGCTTTCGTTTTAGCTCGGGCTCATATGTTTCAATTTAACACCCAGCAGGTGAGTCTTTCAGAAGTCTAGTTTTCTAAGGAGTGTCAATTTTGACCGAAGAGGAGTAGGAATTAGAGTGCATCTCGGTGATGGTCCATATTACCTGTCATGCTTGGGATCATTTTCAGAAGATAGACTTGTCCGTCGCTTAGTTCCGATGTCATCCTTTCATATTGTCAGTCACACGCTGGGATGTGTCAATGAGCGAGTGGTAGGTAAGGAGGTGACATAAAAGAAGTCTCAACTATCACCTATCTACCCACCCTGACGTGCAGGCGAAGCCCTGTATAAAGCATTTACATATAATATTAGGATTTGAGTTTTTATATCTCGACGTGTCGTTTGTCTTTCATTTCGTCACCTTGAGAGCATGCAGCGACCCATTTCACAGATTTCGGTGCACACCGACGAGATCATGAATCGAAATTTAAAGTGGGGTAAACGTTGGCCAATCTGTGGGAAGCTTGGGTGAAGTTTCGCCTTGTATGATTACATATGCGATGTGAGATAATGCTTTCTTTTTCACTATTAATTTGCAGGCATTATATTTTACTAATCGTTCAACCAATACAAGACCTTCATGAGCCACTCAATTAGAAGGTTACTGATTGAGATTGTTGCACGTAAGAGGAGGAGGTTGAAAATGGTTACGTTTGTTGTGATCTAGAAAGCATCCTATAGGGAGTGTGTTCAGCGAAGCAGTTCTTTGGAAGAAGCTGCCAAGTGGAACTTCCTTATCACTGACGAATATTGCATTCCGAATACATTAGATTACGAAACGAATACGGATGATTCATCCCCTTGCAATTGGTATGGCGATCTTACCTGTGAAGGTCAAGGCTGAGAGAACTAAAGAATATAGCTCTTAAGAACATTTGCGAAGCAAATGGCGTTAGAGTAGCGAGAAGCTTGTAACGTTTCGTCTGTGGGAAAGGTGTTGCAAAGTAGAAAATTATTCATCGCCCACGAGGCCGCATCAACTCTACTGTACATTACCTACGCTGAAAAGTGCAGGCTAGGAAGCTCCAGCCCAAATATGCCAACAGTATTCTATGTATGGTCTAATTTATCTCTTGTAAATATAAGACCATAAGAGGGGACATCACGTACTTGCTGGAGCGATACAAGTTTCATTTGGGTCAGCTCGTTTACCTGTAAGTGTTCTAGGCAACATGCCTCCTTGATAGAACCACCATTTACGTTGATGGATAAAAGGTCAGTGTCTACTCTGTGATTGTGGATCGCTACTTGGTTTTGGGGGTGTTAATCTTACAAGATTCAGATGAATATGACGATAAACTACACTCGGCATTAAACCTCTGAGTAGGAGATTGACAGTTTTGAGGAGCGTGGAACAACCAATTAATTGTTGTTGTTCCCAGGTTTACCTGAAACCAGAGTAGTAGCACCTGTTAAGGTCCCACCCACGGGCAAATAGTGAACATTCAAAAGTCAAAACACTAGGAAAGTATGAGAATAGGTTATTATACCAAAGTACCAGCAATATATTTTTGTAGTGAAATTGGCAGCAATACATTTGTATAAAAACCGTATCACCAATAATACATTTTGTGAAATTACAAGCAATAGATTTTATGGTCTATAAACTACATATATAAAAATATGTTACGCAGAAACTATAAAATTATGCAAAAATATCAGTAGTTGAAGGCATGAAATTGCGTTCAAAATATCAGTATTGCGATAGAGTAGGGAGAAGCTTGCGAGGTTTCGGCTGTGTGATAGGTGTTGGAGAATAGAAAATTCATCGCCCACGAGGACATAAAGACTCTACATTATCTACGATGGAAATTTGTAGGCATAAAATTGCGTTCAAAATATCAGTAGTTGAAGAAATAACATTACATTCAAAATATCAGTACTTGAACCATAAAATTTCGTACAAAATATTTAGATTTCAGTATTAAATAACCCATGGTGTTTGATATACCATTAAACAAAATCAATCCATCAAACGATTGAGCTTCCAGAGTTGGAAAAGATCAGCTGGCAGCCTTGAGTGATCTAGATTTTTGTACTAAGTTAAGTCTTTTGTCAGTTACCTGCCGTTGTCTTTGGATTACTGTTTTATACTATATTTTGAACAATCAGCAATATGCATAACTGTCATATTATGCTTAATTCAAATATACACATTTACAATGACAGAGAGACACACAGTTTGACGTATACTAGTATTATTTAATATCACATCGTGATCTTGTGAAAATTTGATATCATCGGAATATTTACCAAGTGCTATATCAAATCTGAACGTAGATAGTTTCGAAAGTGATCATAACTCCAAGCAGTCGTCAAGTTATCATCACTTGAAGTTAATTCAAAACTTATCTATTTTTTAGATGATCAGTTCTGGATAGTCGCTTTTTCTGCCTGACTCTTTTTGCTAGCAGAGTCATAGAAATCTTATAGAAATTAATTTTATAAGAGAGAGTCATATCCAGTGACCTATAGCTAAAGTTTTTTGGCGGTTTTTACAACACAAAATGCACTCAAATTAACAAAGTTTTGCCTTATTTTTTCCTATTTTCCGACTCACCAACAGCGCATAATTCAAATAAAAAGTGCCTGTGACGAAATATTTTTTCTTTATAATGGTTAATCAATTTAAATGAACACAATGTAAGAAAACTCATCTCGGCAATATGTTCAAGGCTTATTTAGTTCCTGTCATACATTAAACGGATCAAAACCCGCATTTGGCACAATATTCTAGGAACCAAATATCATTTTCCGATGGAACTTTTCTTGTATTCATGAGAAAATGATGATCAGGAAATTTCTTCCTACAATTTTTGTGGTTCCGACTATTTTTTGTCAGGGAAAATGGAAATTCTACCTTTGCACTGCAGACCAATATTGGTAGACATACCCACCTTTTTATTATTTAAAATGTGTATAGTTTGTTTGAATGTTGCTTCTAAGTACAAATAACATCAATGCATTTCTATAATTGATTTGAAAGTAATTAATGGGAAGCCAAAACCCCATAAATATCTGATTTGTACAGTTGTGCGATCCCACTGTGTAAGTCGATATTTTTAACTTAAAACTTAACTGCATGTTTTATTTGAAGGGCAAAAATCACTTGAAATTAATATACACCAGAGAAGTCTTTCCGTCTGTGAAGAAAGTTACAAATCTGAAGAAATCGAAAATTATTATTGTAGAGTATAAAATTTAATGGATCAATTGAATTCTTTTTTCTATCTACCTTACATTTTTTACACTATTTACATTATTTGGACTATTCGGACTATTGTCCTAACCCTTGTCGCCATATTTATTACAACGTTTCGGCCGTTGTACGCTCCGGCCTTCTTCAGGTGGTTGGAATGTCGAACTGAACCCTTTATTTCGCTCACTGGGATAGACTGTTCTGTTTCTGAAGACATTAGATTTAAAATACCCAGAAATTCATACACAGGTGACGTCAAGGACACATGGCAAAATGGATAAAAGCCGTTGGCTAGATCCAGTGACAGGCCCACAAAAGTGTGAGTTCAATACCCGGTTAAGGCAGTGGAGAAAAATGGAGAGGAGAATTAACAAGAGATAACTGATAACTGACATCCATTAAAACGTGGCACTTAGAACTAGAACAGTCTACACCAGTAAGCGAAAAAAAGGGTTCAGTTCCAACCACCTGAAGAAGGCCGGAACATACAACGACCGAAACGTAATAAATATGGCAACAAAGAGGAGGACAATAGTCCGAATAATGTAAATAGTGTACATAATACCTCATCTCAGGAACATAGACAATTACGTTTTGTTATACATTTCATTTCCTTCGGAAACAGTTTTCAGCAGGTTTGTTTGGAAAGAAGGCCACAAGTCGATCTAACTCATTACTCACAAAGTTGTGTATGATTAGCATTGATTAAATATTTTGCTTCTTTTTTTCTGAATTTTCTCTTAACATTGCACGCTTTAAAATACAGTCATTTGAAATCGCACAATAACTATTTGCAAACTATCATCAACTCACATAGTAGTTGATAAAATTAAGTTTCACTTTCCTTTTAAAAAGCTTTTAGTATGTCAGGCTTCTCTGTCAAGTTAATTCTATCTCCTGCTGGCACCCAAACTTTGGCTAACACATGAACTAAATAAATTCTTGTATTATTAAGGCTGTAATATTTTTTATGACTATACTATTTTTTTCGGCGCGGGAGATGAATTCAGCGATTCTTCTTTTTGGAAAAGGCATAAATCCATTTTTTCCAACTATGGGTTAAATACCGTAACAAAATTGGACTCTCTTGCCATTGGATGGAAACCAGTATAAGGGAAGGAAAACTTAATCCAAATCTGCAGAGGGAGGAGTTCCGTCATTTTCTGTTGCTGTAGTCACAACGCTGCCATTATCACTGCATCATGACCCTACATCCCTAGAATTATGATCCGACTGTGACCACTTTATTGGAATGTGTTTGGAACGCAGTGGTTATTAGCACAGAAATCAGTGAACGGAGTTCAAATTCTGACCTCGCTTAGTGTTTATTTTCGAAATTGCTTTGACAAAAGCATGCATGCAGTTTAGCTCGAGGTAAATAAAAGATTTCACTGGGCTCTCGACCATTGAATGGCGACCAACGGCAACTCTGAACATTGGAGAATGCAACGGGAAACCACTAAATTATATTTTGAAGAATTAATAGCAATTCAGAGGTAATAAAGAACACCAATTCATGGAGGGCCATGAACGTTTACAGCTTGAAGATTCAGGGCATTAATAAAAAATTGGTAACTATTTTATTAAAAGATGAATTAGTGCAAGCCAATTATTTATGCATATTTTAAGAGGATTATTTTAAAAAAATCTTAAGAGACATAAACCATCCAGACACTTATAGAGTTTTGTATTTAAACGCGAATACATGAATACATATTTTATATATACCCAAACTTTTAATAGCAAACACAAGGTGACATATATATATATATATATATATATATATATATATATATATATATATATATATATATATATATATATATATTCTATTCAAATATGTTTCATTGAATAATAGAGACATATTATGCCTATTTTCATAATAATCCTTTCTAGTTTTCTAATCAGCTTTTTGATCTTAAGATGGAATTCATCACGGAATACAACATAGTTTTGCTTCCCCAAGTACTTTCGATCTCCTCCGAGATCATCCTCATGGGTGAATTGCAAAAACAAACTTCATGTAACTGTAATAGTTGGGAGGTGATTTTTAAAAAAACGAGTGAAAGCCCAAAGTTGAAATTTATTTTAAATTTTATATACATCCGTTGTATTCCTTGAAACCGATTAGGGAACCAGAAAGGATTATTATAAAAATAGACAACATATGTCTATATAATTCAATAAAGCATATTTTAATGAACAAATGCTGCCTATATATATATGATAAATCACACACACACATACATATATATATATATATATATATATATATATATATATATATATATATATATAGGCATAATAAAAACAGTGCTCAATGTTAAAAAAACCCAGTGTTATTAAGTATATAATAGTGATTATCCATAATATCAATCGTCGATAGCACGACTCGGTCTTCTATCGATGTTGGATATTATATATATATATATATATATATATATATATATATATATAGAAAGATAATATTAGTGGTCAATATATATATATATATATTTCAAAGAGGATAGAATTCAGGTAGAACAATGTCCAGCACAGAATATTATATAAAAGGCTCAATCACTAATATTCCATGGTTATAATTTATTAGATTGGAATCGTAATCACGATCCAATTCATTAAACCTACAAATTCAAAAAAAGCCTTTTTTTGAATTTTCAGGTCTGATGAATTGGCTCGTGATTACGATTCCAATCTAATAAATTATAACCATGGAATATTAGTGTTTGAGCCTTTTATATTGTGTGTGTGTGTGTGTGTGTGTGTGTGTGTGCGCGCGCGCAGACACGATGCAATTCGTTATCTACTGTCTGTTCTTTTGTTATCTATCCATAATATGTTTTACTCATGTTCTTCCACACTCAGTAAACCTTGCGTCTTAGTGGCTTTATTGCCTTGCATGGTGTAAAATGACAAAAATGTACCATGACCAACTCTTAGTAATATACCGTTGTTTATGTCACGGAACGAAATAGTCGACGCCGATAAGCAAAATACGTCAATACTAAACCATATAAGTCTGTAAATACAATGGGTTTCATTTGTTTTGCAAAATGCAATGTTTTTTCTTCATATTTGAAATTTTAGCGACTTAAAAAGTAACATTATTTCTTACATGCAGCAGTAGCGTCAATTGTATTCAGAAAAAAAATCCTAAATTATTCAGTTATAAATTATAAAACACTTCAATGTCCAAATTACTCAAATGTTAGATAGCATGTTTAAGTATTTATATGCTTACGTTATATATAATGACGAACACTCTCTCACCCTTTTTACATATAATAGTCAAACAGCATGTTCCGCATTTAATACCTTACTTTTGTTTGTACCTTCGATGACTTAATGCCAGCTTGTGATCAGTACACTATTTAACATTCTGAAGGCGGCGGCTCTGATTGAGGAATCGGAGAGCCGAGTTCGAATTTCAGTCAAATCCATTACATTCACTTACGTGCTAATACCCTTGGTAAAGGTATGAATCCTCTTCTTCCCCCCTCAGCTATGGTTAAATAGCAAGACAGATCTGGTTCTATATCCTTGGATGGCAATTGGTTTACTGCAGAAAGAAATGTCAAACTACTGCGGGAAAAATCAACCTCCTCAGTCATGTATCGAAAGATACATGATCGCCTAAGCGTGTATCACGCATGGCACATAACTGACTGAACAAGGGACATCACCCTTTGTGAAATGGTTAAATGTTTCATCGTACGCCATACTCCTCCACTTGGCATGTTCAGAAGTTACAACCCCGAAGGACCATAGAGGGATGCCAAAATAATTTAAATTTTACTCGGCTATGTCCATATACATAACAGGGTTTTCTCACCTTTTTGAAAACCGTCATTCAATTGGCAGTACATGAGGATTCTCCCTGTTCTTTCCTCATTGTGCTTTTGTGCAGCACACGAAAGATCAGCTCTTTGAAATTGCGATTGCATGACAATGTCTACCATTTTGCACTTTGAAAACAGAATAGTTTGTCTCTTAGGCTATAGCCTCAGATTGTACAAAGACAACACTTAGTGAGGACAAATTGGCGAATAGGGTCTTGATAGGAAGTCTACGATATGGAGTTACAAAAGAGTCTTGTACTATAGCTTGACATACATTAATCTTGACTGTCACAGAAATTCCCTTGACATTCAGCAGCATTCCATTTTCCTTTTCACACATAAATGCCATGACTTAATAAACATGATTCAATAAATGAATGAATTTTCACCAATAACACTGATTTGTTTAATGCTGACTTTGATGCGTCTTAATGAAACACCCTTATATAAAATCCTTTATATATTTTTTTTCTGCGTATTTCGGCAGTACATGTTCCTAAAGACAAATATTATGAAATACAACAGACATTCAAATTACGAATAATGCTTCTCAGACAAGGAGGAAATTCTATTAAAAAATGTCGGAAGTTCATTTCGTAAGAAATATGGTTCAAGCTTTCGACATCAGGATAGGTAGAGTCAAATGATAAGTTTCGAAGACTCATCAGGATAGGTAGAGTCAAATGATAAGTTTCGAAGACTAGTGATCGTAGTGACATAAGCAAAGTGTGACGTGTGTGTTTTTCTAATGATATTTCTTCCTTGTCCGAGAATTTAAGCAAGTTGATCAGTAAACTTAATTGAATAATATTTCCCTTAACGCACACACACACACATATGATCGATAATTAACCGTCTATTTTAAAATACTTAAACTTTTTTTATAAACTATAATTTTTAAAGAAATCAATAAGAAAGGAAAGTGTTTAGACTGAGGTTTTACTTAAAATTCGATGTGGGTACCGGATTTCGCTATCAGCTTCTCGAGCCGCTCAGGAACTCTTGTGGTATGGATGGCATAACTTCTTGTATTCATCCTTCAAGTTCTTTCAAAGTGTTAGTTTGATGGAGTAAACTTGATCCTTTAGCCAACCCCAAAGAAAAAAAGTCACATGGTGTTAAGTCAGGACACCTATCTGGTCACTCATACATAAAATAAGGATTCATTTTCAATTACCTTGTGCGTGTGTAATATATATAAGAAGCAATCAGGAAAGGGTTCATAAATTTCATATGTTTCAATTTCATTGCTTCATGAGAATTTGGGAGAGATGAGAGAACATGTTTCGTATATACATCAAGGCAATATAGCGTGTGAGAGAGTAATAGAAAAAAATAAGGGGTGGAGAAAATAACAGAAGAGGAATTAAGAGAATAACGATTAACATTGATCATCAAAAATTTAAATGCAAATTTGGCTGGAAAGCAGAAGCCAGAATAGAGTTCCACAAACGGAGATTGTGAGAAAAGAAACTGTTAGCATAGAACTTACGGTTCTATCGAACCATTGCAAAATGACGAGACGTTGCTGCCAATCTTGTACTGTGCTTAAATTCATAAAGTTTAGGTACCATAGAGGAAAGTTCATCAGAACACTTACCATGAACATATATATATATATATATATATATATATATATATATATAGAAAAGGCAGAGGGGACTACGTCACAGCACTGGGAAAGTGGTTGACGCCGAGATGCCACGTCAGGTTCAGTAACATTGCAGGTTCTCCTTATCTAGAAGGTCGAAATACGTAGCAAAAGCATGAGAACAGACATGACAGCAATATACAATGCGTGCATTGGTCTTGTAGGTCTGGACACTTATTCGTGATGCAATAGTTAGCAAACTTTCTCGCTAGATCAATTACGCTGAATAGGGATTTCAATCCTCACTGTGTGTTCCTTGCTTTCGGCATTGTACCTCCTCTGCCCTTACGAAAATCACCGTTGGTCAGATAGATCTCGTGGCGTTTGTATGCGCATCTGTCCGATTTCTAGTGGGCGATTTTTCTATCTGTTTCCAGATGTGTTTGTGTGTATCTATGTGTTTAATTCCTGAAAACGAAAGTGAGAAGAAATGAGACTGTATATATGTTCAAAATTTCTGGTTGTGCGAGAGATAGCTACTGTCAGAATTTTCTTCTATATGTGCCGTATGAAGGCATGACGTAAGCGATCATGACTCTCCACAATTTCCTGTCCCTTGTATCTTTAAATAAAATCTTTATCCCTAAACCATATTCCGCCATTCATTTTCTCAAACTCTTATGTTATACCTTGTTTTCCTCTGTTCTTCTTGCCCTCAATCCGTCCTGTAAGTAACAGATTTTCCAAGAACTTCTTCTTCATTATATGCTCCAAAAATTTCAACTGTCTCTTCCTGATGTTAAGCAAAGTTTTCTTTTTGTTTCCATTTTCTCTAAAGCCTCATCGAATCTCACTTGTTCGGTCAATATTATCCTCAGCATCCTTCTATAGAACTACATTTCTGTTGCTTCAAGTCTCTTCACCTTTGAAGGAATTGTTAAATGTGGATTGAATTAATGTTCTAAAGTTTGAAGTAAATTTTATTGTCATGATGTTTCTTTATTGTCGAGGAAAAATATTCATATATATTGGGAAATCTTTTAATATGTAATAAAGTTGGGAATATTGCATGTTTTATCCTTTTTGAGGTGGAACATATAATATTCCAGCAAATCCGGAAATTAATAATATTCTATTTCGCATTTAAATCGTTACGTTTTCAAAATATTAAAACTTCGCACACAAATAAGTAAGAAATAAAGAAAATGGACAGTCAAGAAAGAATATGTATGAAAGAAAAGAGAGGATAGTCAGGAATCAGCTTTTGGATGGATTGATTATACTTGAGACACTCCAAGACGCAATGCTGGCCATATGATCCACACTTATTCGCTAATATTGTTTAGAGCCATTCCTTGATAATGCAACTGTTAAAATTTAACTTTCAGGAAAACCGCAGATATCTATCATCTTTCATTCCTCACTTCATTGTTTGCTACATTTTTTGTATGACTTTTTTTTCTCTCAGGTTCAACCAGAGAATTTTTCATCGTGAAACTGGCACATTTTATAATTCTGCTTTCAAAACCAAACCACACCTTAATGTTACAATGCAAACAGTAAAAATAAAACATTCCTAGATACAAGATAACTAGATGTATTAGGTTTTAAATAAGAATGGAGACGACAAAATATTCGAGAAATATACTAGTATAACGGTGTGTGTGTGTATATATATATATATATATATATATATATATATATATATCTATCTGCTCCTGAAATTAATTTCAGTTGAGCACTCTGGGGAGGAGGTGTGGGTTGGTAAACAGTGACTATTATAGCTATATAGCGAGACTCTTCACGAAAGCGAATTGAGTCACTGTCAGTCACTGGTCATGTTTCTAAAAATAAATATGCTAAAAATCCACCGTCATCCCTACCGTGCTTAGTGGTTAGAAGCTCCGACTGACACCAATTCAGTCAGGTTTCGATCCTAGCTAGAGGCAACCGGATGTCTAGCCACACTGATGAGCTGTAAACAGCGAAACAGTCTGTCTGTGGATGACGTTATATATATATATGGCAGAAAGATGGTGGCAGTCTCTGGGCACAGGTAGGTATAAGGGATAAAATGGAATTTAATTTTAAATATCTGATAATCAAAGTATGGATAAATTATATCACCACACACGTCACGTGCTTAATACCACCTGAAAGTCGTTATCTTACAATATATAAGTGGCTCACTGATAGAATGAGAGACAGTGTAGTCTCTCACAACATACTTGTGTCCGTTGATGGAATAATTACTGGAACACCCTTTTTGGGATACCGGGAAGCTACCTCGTTGCATTGACTTGGGTGTCCTTGACGTCCTGAGATTTTTTCCCTTCAAGTGAGGTATGAGATTCGAAGCTGAAAACGTCGCAAAGTGCGAGATCTGGGGAATATTGTGGTTGTCGGACATGGGGAATATTGTGGTTGGCCAGAAAATTATTGTACATGCCATGGTCACTGATGGAACTTTTGTGGTGTGGTGGGACAACCACACACAGCACACTTTCCTTCCAAACACTGATACAGACAAAAAAATTGAGCGAGAACGTTATAACTTATTGCGTCTGCGAGACATAGCTCAAAGTCAATCTGTGTCAAAAGGCTGAATTCTGCTGACTTTAGCTTCTTTAATATAGCAACAAGTTCCGATACCTTTTGATCACACCTCGTAGGTGCGTGTGATTTTGGTGTTGGTTACGTATGGACAAATGCAAATATTTCATCAAAATGTTGACATTTTCATAGACATCTATGTCTGTTTTCATCGTTCAATTTATTCTATAGGACATTGGATTGTGAAGGCGAAAGTTTCCTGAATCTCTCACTGTTAGTCTATGAAAGATTCGTAAACAGATTAATTTGAGAAAAAGAAATATGTCTTCCAGACGGAATTTCGCTCATGGATATGTGACAGCTAACACATCAACGCCAAAAGTATACTTTTAAATGGTCACATTAACAACCACTGTCTACGTTTCCATTACGGACAAAGAAAACTAAAATTGATATGAGAGAAATAAAACCCTGTGGCAAATCTCAGCAAGGTTTTGTGAAAATATTTTCAGACATTTTAATTTTGAGTAAAATAAAATCAAAATTTTTTCTTTTTATCGATACAAGTTAGGCTGGAAGTTTCTCCACACAACTGATAAACGAAGGGAAACTGGAAAGTGTTCGAACCAATACATTGTCAAAATCTACACCAAGTGATAAACATCAAATTGTTTAATTCTTTTTGATGAAGCAAAACCTTTACGACATGCTGCTCTTGTGCATATATATTTATTCAAAAATTATGATATAAATATGTTATAAAATCACTACAAAAATAGCCATTTCGTTTCAACATTTTTGGTGTCTTATCAAGTGATGGTGTTGAATATAAAGTTGTGCTTGTCCAGAAAATTATTGTTCACGCCATGATCTCTGATGGAAGCTTTGTGGTGTAGTGAGACAACCAAACTCTGCACACATTCATTCCAAGAACTGCTATAAATAACGAAATTGAGCGAGGACGTTATAACTTAGTACGTATGCACTACACAGTTCAAAGTCAGTCTGCGCCAAACGGCTTCATTCTGCGTACTTCAGCTCCTTTAATATGGCAACAAGTTCTGATACCTTTTAATCAGACCTCGTAGGTGCGTGTGTGCTTTGGTGTTGGTCACGTTTTGACAAATTGTGTAACATTCAACACCATCACTTGATAAGACACCAGAAGTTTTGAAACAAAATGGCTATTTTTGTGGTGATTTTATATCATATTTATATATAATTTTCGAATAAAATATATTTTCTCTACTCTGTATCGAGCACTCTTAAGAATAGTATTTGTTGGTTTTTGTAATTTATTCCGTCTATACCAATCCTATACTTGTGTATATATATATATATATATATATATAGTGTGTGTGTGTTTTAGATATATAAAATAATTTTGAAGATTTTTCTTTGACATGTTATAACAGTCGTCCGGCTTCAGAAAAAGAATTTTATTTCAAATGAATCAAATCAACATCAGCGAGGCGAAACGTGAATCACGTTAAGCGTCTGAACTCTTGATTTTTATTTGAACTTATAGAAATATTTGATTTGTCGGAGAATGTAAAGTCTTGTCTGATTGTCAACCGTTGCATGTTCGCAACGCCTTTGTAATCTTTGTAAATATCATAAAATATTTTTACAATCGGGACCTTTAATGTTAGAGGACTTGAGAAAAAAGTAAATCAGGAATAATTTACGCGGGACATTGATCTATGTTATTTCTTAGAAACCAAAATCAAAGAAGGACTTGATATTAATATCGGAGTTTGACAGTACACGTTAATAGCATTGGAAACAGTAAATATTATAGAAAAGCTTTTGTCACCAATACCAAATGGAATAATATTATTTATAGACATTAGACGAAGAACTACTATATACATATTGAGAAACGAAATTGAAAGATTTATCAATTGAAAGATCTTGAAAGAACTTGGAAGGCTTGCAGCATATTTGTTAGTACAAGATATAAAGTTCTCAAAAGAACTGATAAGAGATATTTACAAAATTGAAGATGAGAAATCCCACTCATTTTCAGCGAGCCTTCAAGTCAAACAGCTCTGATAATGACGATGATATTTTTATAGAAATTAGCTCTTATCTAATTTTCTCGTTGTTTTCACAAAAAGGGGATAAACGGAAATATCCCGGTCATATATTAATCATATGGAAATTATATATATATATATATATATATATATATTTTTATATGTATCTTGTTTGTAGTTATTGGTCTCATAAAATGTTGAGGGTAGGGTAGGTACAATAAGTGGACTCATCCATTAGATTGTGGGATAATGATTTCAGTCCTGCTAGGAATGTATATTTATGTCTGATTCAATACAGAAATTTTGGCACAAGGCTGAATGGAACGTGGGGAAAGGTTGGTACTCAGTAAATAAATTAGTTCTAATTAAACACAATCACGACCGATTCATTCAATACATTATACTAAATCACCACAAGAACTTTACCATCATCACTCAATCCTACATGTACCATAATTTCACATATATACCAGGGACCTAGAAAACTAATCCTGCTAGGAATGACTGCAAAACACTTTCTCCTTCACTTTTATAGGCAGAAGCACACAAAGGCATACTGGGATTTTTCCTGGCTAATACAATATACCGGTTCTCGGTTTGACCTGATACAGTCCCGATCTGCCTTGTCTTGAAGTCAGACCGATACGTTTGCTTATCTGAAATTGCTTTTGTGTGTCGACGCCAATTCTTAGTTTGTGAACTGTTTGCCATATTACTATTGCTTTGTGTTATTACTGTTAATTTGCCTTACATATATTGTTTGTTTGCTTTATATTATTTTTGGACTGTTTTTTTCTTCTTGTTATTGCGAACTTTGTCAATTCTCGACAGTTCTTTTATTTTGCATTTGACCATGATTACGCACTTCATAGAATTCGGACATCATAACACTTTCATTGCATGATTATTTGAATCAATAATAATTTATTTTTTTTTAATTAAAACGTTCTTTTCGGTATAGAAATTGTGGTCACACAAGTAGATGTGGGAATTACATGTATTTCTTAATTTTAAACAACTTCTATGGCCACATTTTAGTTTCGTTAAACCATTTGATATTTCATCAGTGTTTTTTATGGTTAGGAAATTGTTGAATGTTGACATTCTATTTGTTAGACATCTGCTTATGATGTAAGGTTTGTTGTTTTTTCCTAATTACGTCGAAAATCTACAATTTGAAAATGTTAATATGTTGTATTAAATATTTCCTATAATGTGTTTTAATACAGTAAGGATAAATTTAAACATATTGTATTATATTCAGCAGAAAATGGTTTGTCTTTCACTTTTTGAATATATTTTTCCAATGTTCAAAAACATTATTACATATTTGAATGTGATTTTTGTTCTTTACGAAACTAACTTATTTCTTCATCAAGACCGAGACGTATTCGAACATAAAGAGGAGAAAACATGGACTTTCGAGGATCTGTCCAGAATTTTAATTCAGATGTGCAGAAACTTAATCGAAAAGTGAAACAAAAACTCAAACAAATGCAATATAAAATAAAACCGACAAACCTTGTCGGTCTAATGTAAAACAACCTCATAAAAAAAGACAAAAAAACAACATTAATAAAATGTTATCAAATTTAGGAACACGTAACTATATTTCATAAGAAAAGATGAAAGCACACGAATACACGCCTGATAACACGATATTTTAAAAAAAAATAATCACCATAACATGTGAAAATGCGATATTTTAAGAAAGATGAAATAGCACAAAACAAAAAACTCTCTGATAATGGTTTACAAAAGCTGAGAGTACATAGACAATTTATATTTCTGTTATATAGGAATAAAATTTGGCTGCTATCACTTGACTTTGAACATAGACCGCCAGTGTGCAAACACAGGCGATCCCATTATTGAATTAAGTAGGCCACGTGACCATACAGGAAACGTATATAAGTAGGATGTCGCGTGACATATAAATGATCATCATTTCTAGTCTAACCTCTATTACTATTTGGATCTGTATTTCTACTCTATTAATATACGAACCGCTATTCTCTACTCTATTCACTATACTGTTTCTCTATACTATTTTACTATACGGAATACTGTTCGAGCGAATATCATCGAGCAAGTAATATTAGCGCGAGTGTTATTCGAAGGCGTCTGCCACAAGTATTGTTCAACGGCGTACTATAAATTGTATCTGCAATTACAAAGTCTCTGCTAAAACAAGCATTACGAAAGTGACAACCAATATTCATTGACATCACAAACATTTCAATTTTCACAGTAAACCAGAAAAACCCGAAATATTAAAAAAAAAAAAAAAAAAAAAAAAATCAAGAAATCTTTGACAAAGATTTGTTCGTTGATTCGATTTTTACGACTAATCAACACTTTTGCAGGTTATTTAAATACAGAAAATATTTATAGATTGTAAGTAATAATGGTTTAGTGATACAAGTCTTACCAATTAAATCATAGCTAATGGGCGATGAAGCGGATTCGTACCTTTTCCAAGGCTATTTGAACGTAAGTGAATATAAAGAACACAGCTGGAATTGCAACTCGGCCCTGCGATTAACAATTCCAAGCCAGTATCCATGCCACTACTGGAACATCCAAGCATGTAATGTCTGAAATTACCAAGCGGTCATCCATCTAGGTACTAACCAAACTCAACCTTGCCTAAATTCTATGATCATATGGGAGCCGGATTTTCAACGTGATATGACCGTAAGCCTTTTAACAAAGACCTTTCGTTGGTATTTAAATTTGTAAAAACGTAATATATACATGGCATTTCAAAGATTTGAAGCCACCCCCAGAATTTGCATGGGATGAGCTTGACATAAGAGTGAAAAAGAAAAAAAATTGAAAAAGAGCTCTTCGAGTCATTGAAAAAAGAATGGAATCAGTTATCAAACTCATATTTTGAGAAACTTTTGCAACGAATGTAAAATATTTTTCTGCAGTAATCAAGGCTAAAGGAGGATATTTTGAGAGAGCAAAAGTTAATTATAAATTTTTTTTTCCTTTTTTGTTATAATAAAAATGTTAATAAAATATCATGTCTTTTTTTTAACCATGTATAATACTTTTCTCTTATTAAAATACAATCAGTTACTTTTGGGACCAATTTAAAAGATTGACAGGGATTTCTCAAAACCTTTGGATTATAGTGTATATTGCTAATGGCAATCATCTAGCGCTTCGATAAGGGCAAAAAATTACATTTATCGTTTCCTCGACGTATACGAGCGAAATGAGTATATACATTATTATTTATTTCAACTGAAATAATGAAATATACTGAATGTTAATTTTAATAAAAGATTACTTCTTTGATCGGATGCGTTCCTTAACGACGATTTGTTAGTTGATCGATTGTAGAGAATTCGCCAAGAGAAGCAAAATGCCTAAATAGATCGAACAAAGTCGCTCTGGTCATCGAATAGCTCATCAATAACTTATTCTAACGCAAGTGGAAATCGATAATTGTATGAAGTATTTAATAAATCTAAGCTCAAAGAAGGAAAAATGATTTATGGGAAATAATTAAATTTTATTCCGTGATACAGAGATATTTTAAAATTATATGCGCGCGCGTGTGTGTGTGTGTGTGTGTGTGTGTGTATATGTGTGTGTTTTAACAGCAACATTCCTTTATCAACTTTTTTCTGAACACTACCATACTGACAACGTTTAGTTCTTTATAATGAGGATCGAAAGAACTCGTAAAAAAATTAAATCAAACACATACACGGTTAAAAGTTCATATATATATATAGTATTCAATGTTGCAGTCAGAGAGCTAAGTATATACATTTTGAACATCAGAATCAACACAATATGGTGACGATTCCCATTATATATATATATATATATATATATATATATATATATATATATATATATATATACACACACATATATATATATATATATATGGCTTTGAAAATACGGAAGGCTTTTTTTTAAATATTCGTTGGACCCACAATAATCAAAACGGCGAAACTGAAGAAGGTAGACACATGGTGTAAAGAAGGATGCACGACTAAATACATATATTACGAAAAAAATTATACATATATATACACACACACAGTCATCCACAGACTGTTTCGCTGTATAAGAGCTCATCAGTGTTACTAGATATCCGACTGCTTCAAGCCGGTATCGAAAACCGACCGATTTGGCATCAGTCAGAGAATCTACCCCCAAGCTATCGTCGCACGACAGGGCGGAATGGAAATTTTAACGTTTTTACTATGCAAAAGACGTTAGTAGCAAGGAGAACTTGATTCGAATAGAAGAGCATTGCATTAGCAGCACCCCTTGCTTTCCGAAAAAAAAAAAAAAAAAATTCAAAATATCTCCGAAAATTTATTTTTAAATTCGCTAATGAATTGTATTTATGTATTTTCTTTTTAACGCATTAACAGCTTATAGCTATAGCATAAAATACAATCTTAAAAATAAACAAAAATTACAAACTTGCAGAAGCTTTTTCTTCAAACTCCTAAGGATTGAATTTGAAAGTACATTTGCATGTGTGCATGTATATTTTAATTCAATAACAGACCTCAAAATTAAAATAAAATCTTTTAAAAAAGATTCAATTTATTAACGAACAATTTCTGAAACTTTCAATAAAATCTTATAATTATCTATTTTTAGGGTAAAAATATCAACACATCTTGTCGCTTAATTTTTGAATTCATTGTTCAGTCCAGAGTGAGGGTTGTCCATACTTAGTGGGAGAGGATGTATTATTTCAATGTCTCACTTCAAACTGAGTCAAATTGCGTGTATGATGTGTATATTAAACGCCAGAAGCACATGGAAGGCACTGACGCAAAACACAGACATTTACATACGTCATGCAAATTCACACGCATACACTGTGTGACAGATAGACATTTATGAGATATATTTATATATATAAATCTAAAGGACAACATAAACAAGAACTTAAAAATGCAGATACCTAAGCAAAGAAATCTACGAATGCTCATACTCGCAAAACAAATAACACACGCAGAAAAACAATTTACCTACAAAAATTTATCCAATCTTAAGAAAGGACATCCACGAAGTTCACATATGCAAAGTCGACACACGCAAATAACAGATCCATAGACAAAATTACCCATTCATAATCAGAGAGATAAATTACAGACGCACATACAGTTATATAAATACATAGACCCATAAGCAGATTCGGTTTTCTCCCCTTTCAGAGCCAAAATGCGAGAAATATAGAGAGAAACCTCTAAAAATAAAGATAATCGGAAACTGATGAACATCGACCATTTTTACGGTTTATTTTTACAAGTCCGTTTGGATTTTCCTAGTTATCTTCGTCTAAGTCTCCCACCCATTTCTCCCACTCCTAGCTACTTGGCTTCTCCGTCTGACGTATCCGACTCTGTCTGTCTCTGTATTCGGCTGTCATTGTTCTCATCTATAGAGTAAACGTCCCAGTATCATTTCTAACAACTATTCTATCACATCTTTCTTGGCATATGGCTTTTTTTTTTTTTTTTACTTCCGACTCAATTTAATGATTCGTATGCAGAAGAAATCCATTTCCTCATTGGTTATTTCTGTTCAGCTTCACAATATTATATATATATATATATATATATATATATACACACATATATATATATATATATATATATATATATGGATATGGATCTTAAATAACATGTAAAAGGGTTGATAAGCCGTAGAAAACGAACGAATTAATCAATCATTCCCCTTTCATAGTCTGTCGATATATGTGGTGGCTTCAATGTTCATTTCTTTTCCCAATCCAACCATCTGTCCTCCTAAATCTTATTATACAAGTGACACCAATTTATATGTAAATATACATGAAAGGATAGAATGAAAAAAAGAAACATACGTGTTTTTCAAGTCAGTACATTTTTATGATATTTCTGTATCAGCCATTTTGGATTAAATCAGCTGAGTTCATGTGACGTCATAATGTATTGAATGCTTTTTTATTAAATGATGTCATATGACAGCAACATTCACGTTTATTCAACCTGAAGTATTTACGTCTGTGCAAGCCTCTGTTGTAACGGACATTATTATGGTATTTTTAGTTCATGGAGAAAAGTAATAGCATGCAAGAATTTGAATTTCATCAGTCATCTTTTCTTTTATAAATTGATAGCTATATATATCCTCCCAACTAATCAGAAAAAGAAAAAAAAATATTGCTGACCAATCAAAAAAACTACTAATCTTTTATTTTTTTTTCTCGAGCCGATCAGAAAATGCTAATAATTAGAGTTCAGTAATTTGGTGTTCTTTTTAGAGTCTACTGAATGTGCTTGGCGAATGTTTACCGGCACTCTTAGGATTCAAGATGGCGACATTTGAATTATCATCAGCTTATTGATTTTTTTTTTTTTTTTTTTTTTTTTTTACACGAAACAATTGAAGTACATTTCTAAACCACAATCACAAAATCAATAGAATACAAACTTACAGAAATAAAACCGGACATACTTAAATGGGACAAGGACAAAGAAATAGGGTAATTGGCAATAAGGAAATAAGAGGAAATAAAAGAGAACAACAGAGAAAGCTAACCAGTTGTCGCTCCTCACTTATCAGAACTCGACCGAAGTCAGTCATTTTTCTTTCTTTGATCGACTTTTGCTCACTTATTTCTAATTTCGCTACTGTTATCCTCTATTGCCTCTGTTAATTGTGTCAGTTTCAATAAGAAAAATAAACTTTAATCTACAAATATTTTCTACGGTGAAATTGCTATCCCCTACTTAAATTTCTTGAATAATCGTTTATTCTTCTTCCTCTTTTTACTAATTTGGGATGTAGATAGTTTTACCGCATTCCAAGAACTTGAGGAATGCATCATTATCAGAACGAAGGCAAATGTATATAGTAAATGTAATTTTACGAAATAATTTTCGTAATTTTTTCCCAGGTTCCCTGTTTTGACAGGAATCACTTTAATGCATACCAAATGAATTCTATTTCCTGCTATAAGAAATTTAATTCAATTCCTTCGTTGAAAAACGAAAATTTCTATTTAGTGAACTGGCGATAAATTGCTGCTATATTGAATCATGCTAACTTCGCTCGGTAAACAGTAGTCAAGTCATTGCATGTATTTAAAACAACTTTCGCATTTGTGGCTTTTTGTGATGATAAGTTCTAATGAAACGAGCATTCAATTCAACATCGTTCAACTTTTTCTGGAACATTTACCTGTTCCTCTTTACATCAGCAGCAGTTTAGCTTTACCTTATATCAAGCGATTGTTGTTGTTTACCTGCCCACTTAATCAAGAGTCTTTTTCATACACGATCAGGTTTTTGACGCTACCATCAATTTTATGCACACACAAATAATCAGGGACGGGCTGATTGTACCAAATTGCAAAAATAAATATTCCTGAAAGCATAATTTGTCGATTTCTGTATATAATTTGATCCGTTCAAATTATACCCACAATATAAAAAACGGAGCATTCAGAATCGATTTAGCTTGTAAAATATTGTCAAATGTCAGTCATATATATATATATATATATATATATATATATATATAAACGAATGATGGTCCACTCGTGCCTGCTATATATAGATTTAATAGGCTGGTTAATAAAATCGAGGAATAAAAAGTCAACAAAATGATAACCAATCTTTTTGATTAGAGGGCTCCCTGTAATCAACAAAAACAACATTCCTTGGAAGTCAAACTTACTTGTTTTATTGAAAAAGGACACAGGCGTGTCCGAAAATTACATCGAAAATCTTTCTCTTCGTGATTCAGTTTAGTCACAAAGATTATCTACAGGGTTGATGAGTTAACAGCCGCCATTTTGTATAATTTTATTTCGCGCACGCGCGTTGTCTGCTTTTGATTTTGTCGACTGCACAGTAAAGTAGGGTAGTTAGGTACCCTCTGCAAGAAAGAGACCATCACTGCGCAATTCGCACCGCCAGGAAATTGGAAATGACATGTTCTAATGTTTGGCATTGGCACCGGAAGATTTGGTTGAGTCTAATGGTGATTACGAAGATACGACGGCTTGGAAAACTTACACTGATCGTTCTGATAAGTAAAGAACTTTCGAATTTGTTGGGTAGTGCCAACGAGGCCCACACCGAATGCCTTTAGGTGGTAGTGCTGCACTGGATCAAGAGAATGGCTGCGTGAAGACCTTATGTCTGGCAACAAAAATCTGCTATATATGTATATATATATATATATATATATATATATATATATATATATATATATATATATACACACACACATTCTGGTGAGGTTTTTCTCAATCTAGACGTGATACGCATTGCACAATTTTGACCTAATTTGAATTCCACCATTCTAAAATACCAGGAAATATTAAACAAATTATTGACCACTACAACAGAACCGTGAAATTTTAATTTGGATATACATCATCTTATTCGAAATTTGGAAAATACAATAAAAAATCTTTATCGATAGAATGCAGCAAACATTTGGTGTGTGTGTGTGTGTTTGTATATATATACGAACTCCTTCCTAAATTACTATTTCCGTTAATGCATTAGCATAACCTTATTTTTTTTTCTCTTTTCTTGCATAAATATATAGCCACATACATTAAAAAGCCTTTGGATACACTATTAGTTTCGATATCTGATATTTAAGATTTATATCTTCAAATCTAATCCTAGAAAACAGCCACAGAGCAAGAGAGTTTGTATATCAAATTTGGGTAAATACTATTATAAGAGTTGAAGTTACCGAGTCTGAAACAAGAAATGATTTTACATCAAGCAAACTGATGTTGGAAAATAGGCGCTTACTTGATTAAATCGTATAAAATGTCTGTCTGGGACATGTACATTGACGTAAAAATCCTGATTTTAGTGAGATTGTTCATTTTTTTGACAATGGCAGTTATATTTACAGCTCGTTGTAACTGTATAGTTTGCGTCAGAAAAACGTGGCAGAAACACTTCCCATACAACCGTAAGGCATTAGTGGCAATAATGTCTTCATCTAGCTAATGTGTTACCATTAGGTGGGAAGTATTTCTGCCACAACCTGTATTACCATTATTAATGCGAGTGTCCCACGCGTAAATAGAACCTGGGTTTAATAATTCTTTTTAACATTATTAAGGAGAGAGAACAATAACGAGAATTAGGAATAGAGAACATAACGATTGGACTATTTACACTATTCGGACTTTTGTCCTCATCTTTATTGCCATATTCACGACGTATTGGCCATTGTACGCTCGGGACTTCCTCAGATGATATCTGTTGGAATTTCGAACAGAACCCTTTATTTATTCGAATTAAGTTTCGATGCTTTTTAGTTAATTCCCCGTGATAATACAATTCTCAAAGCTACTGTGACCAGAGATTGAACAACTCATTCGGTCAAGTGACATTTTGGATCAAAGCTACCAACGCTTTTATCCCCTACGGACATTAATGAGGGAATTTTGTAGACGTATATACCTAATGTCTGACTACAATTTTTTTTACAGAGCTGATATTACGATTTTTATTATTGTTGTTGTTTTTATTTAGCTCTCTCTATTATTGATTTCATAACTATTGTATTTATTTCTCTGCTTGGTTGGCTTAGGAGACTTTTGTATTCTAGCATATGCGCTGATTCCTTACGTTTTCGTATTTTCCTGTGATTTTCTTTGTCTATTACTTCAACTTCATCCCACAGAAAGTGGTGATCTCACTTTTTTCACCATATATGATCAACCATGCTTAAGGGGGCGGCATGTTTTTCCTTTATATTTCTTGCCACAGCTGCATGAGATGGCGTACGCACAGTTCTTAATCATGTTCACCTCTATGGGTGGTCTTTCTCTGTATAGATATCAGCGTAGTGTTGAACCACTCCTGAAGGTTGTTTTGATGCTATATGAATCACGGTATTCAGTATGTCTGTGCTTAGATCTGAATATTCTGCAGTTTATTTTTGTCGTCTACTTTCATATTCAAACCCATTTATTCTTCTGTCCTTACCAGTTGTCAATAGGCATTTATATTTATGACATAGATGTCAAACTCGACAACAAAGCCAACATATAGCCCTATAATATTTCCGTTCTTATATCTACATATATATGTAATACGCCGAAAAGGAGGCCAGATTCTTAGACAAATAACTGGGCGCTTACTAACGGTCCCATTTCCTATTCCTTTCTGCGGGACATTGTTGGAGGTCAACTGATAACCTTTCCATGTCTTTTCTCAATGCAAATTTGATTTGGAGTCATCTCCTTCAACCATAAGAAGGGCTCACGAGTAAAAACGATGCATTATTGCGGCTTGGTCCTCAGATATCAATTTTGATGAAGAGCGACTAGCGATGTCAGTTGGGTGTAGTTCGGGTTCTTGATGTGTTAATGTCGTCGCTTAAGTTTTCGTTTACTTTTCTCAGTCTATTTGTATTCTTTTAGCGCCAATTCCCTAACTACTTTCCTACTTTTCTTCCTTAAAACCTACTCATTTAACATTCTCTCATTCATCCTTTTGTCAGGCTCCTATTAATTCCTCTTACATTAACTCCCTTTCTACCTGAACTTCGCATGTCCTCTTTCTTCAGCTCCTGCATTTTTTCCTCTCACTTTTCATTTCTTCTCACTTTAGGTTCATCCTTCGTAATCTCATTTCTTCTTTATTCATTTTAAACAGTTACCTTTCTTATAGTTTCGATTTCTTTTTATTCCCAGATCTTCTCACCCTTCTTCAACATTAATTCTTACACCGGCTTCTTTATTCTTTGCCTCTATTCTTATCATCATCATATATTTTCCTTCTGAGGGCACCTCGACGTGGTGAAATGGTTAGCAAAGTTGTCTTGCTAGATGAATTTCAACTGAGTAGTGATTTCTATCCTCATTGGGGGTCCTGTACTTTCGGCCATGTGCCATAATTAAAGTACGCTTAGTAAATCGATTTAGGGCGTGTCGAAGTGGTGTAATGGTTAGCAAGCTTGTCTCGAAAAAATTACAACCGAGAAGCGAGCTCCATCCTCACTGAGTGTTCCATTCTTTTGACCTCGTGCCACGTTTAATCTACACTTATGAAATCACCATATATTTTCCTATCTTTTTAAGTTTCTCTTTCGTCCGAGGAGGGACAGTAGAATAATGGATAGCTGCTCGGATTGAAGAATCGATGTCAAATCCATTATATTCACTTACGTGCTAATACTATTGGGAAAGTTATGAATCCTTTTCATCTCCCCCAGCCATTGGGTAAAATAGCAGGACAGACGGAGTTCTACAGCCTCATCAGTCATGTATCGAAAGATACATGATCGCCTAAGCGTGTATCACGCATGACACATAACTGACTGACTTTCGCCCTTTGTTCTAGATGTACTTATCTTCCTCCATTTTAAGATACAAAAGATAGAATGGAACTTGAGGTATGAATCGTCAGCTTTTTATTTTTATTCAATCCTTTCCATTTATTCTTGTAATTCCAAACATTATTCGTTCTTTACAGCGCCATTTTATTTATATCACTTTTCGTTCGGCTTCATCATTTTTTTCTTGTAATTCATCATTTTAGTTCAAATAACTTTTCATTCATTTTCCCACTACAGCCGAGTTTTATGTGCTTCTTCCCCTGACAACTTTTTCTTCTCTCTTCATTAATACAACTGTCGATATTTCTTTCTTTCTTCCCTTATTTTTTCGCTCTTTCCATTCTTTTTTTCTTCAATCCTCGCACATCCTATATCCGCTCCGCCTCTTAAGAGAGAAATCCATAAATCATACGTACCTTGAAAACTAATCATCTACTTGTCACCCCCACCAGCCACCCATTGCTAATTCTCAACGTTAAGTCATTATCCTTGGAATCTCTTCGGGACACTGATCCAACCTCACCACGTTCTCCCACAATGCAACAGTCACTCTCACCGCCAACTAGTAAATGGTAGAGATAAGTGTGCGGGATTTTAGTGAAAGGTTTCTCGCCCGATTTTGTTGAATGCGTAGAAATGCCAGTGAGAGTGATTCACAGATTGATGCGAGTACAGGCTAACCAAACATTATTTATATAACTACGGCTTTCAGCTCAGTAGCATAACGAGAGAGTGTTGGTTAAATTAAATGAGGTTCGATCCGATTTTAACCTTTGTTAAATATACCGAAGTTACTGGTAATGATAAAAAAAATGACTTCGAAATTTTCTTTGAACATATTTTTTTAATGCCATGTGCGTCCCAGACATAAGCGATCAAGGTTATCCGGATAAGTTTCCGTTATTACCGTATATACTTGATTATAGCGAGAGGTTTTATTATCAGTTTTTTTACTCAAAATATAGAGTGGGGAGGGGGTTACACTTTACGCAGGTAATCTTTTGAAGAGTTTAAAAATCGTGCATTTTCGCTGACCGGCTGCACTATACAAAAGGTAAACTTTTTCTCATGAGGTTAAAAATAATACGAAAAATTCAGTGGTCGCATTATACATAAAGTCGTCTTATATACGCGTACATACGGTACCTGTAAATTGCCATGATTTGTGTGGGGGAAGATACTGGCGTGAAGTTGCTGTCTCCAGGGTTTTTTTCAAATCCATCTCTTAGGACGCGTGCTACCCACGTTTAGGAAGTTAAGTTAACAATGCTAGTTATGCCATAGTGAGCGAGAGAAAAGAAATCTACATGCCTTTCCTAAGGGAATTAGTTTAATAACAAAAGGCAAAGCCGGACTTTGAACTTGGTATGCCGATTCCACTTTACACGACGATAAAAACTACACGTACCAACTATCTTGTCACTTTAACTTGTCATTTTATCGCGTAACGTTGTAAAATAATGTATGGTTGGTTTATGTAAATGATTTGTACACGCATTCATATGTGATGACTAGATTTAATCTATATCCTAAAAATGATCTTTAAACAGGTATAATAACAATAGATATATGAACGAAATTCGTACTGGAAACCTGATAATTTCAATGAATACCAATAGAGACACTAAGAACAACTAATATATAATATATATATATATATATATATATAGATATATATACATTATATAAATGTGTTTTTGTGTGTGTAGATATATAGGAATGAACACGTTAGGTAAATAATCCGAAGTTCTTTAGTATTTTTGCTTTTATTTAAAAAAAAAGTGCTCAATACAAAAGTAGAACCTAAACTTTGAAACCTGAGAACTATTATGTAGCGAAGGAATCATATTTTTAAAAATTAATTGTAATATATATATATATATATATATATATATATATATATATATATATATATATAGATAATATTGTGGAAAATATACATACATATGCAAAATATATAAATACCCATACATGTATACTTTTAGAAAAAAAATTCCAAGAGGAAGAATCCAGGTAGAACTCAATATCTAGGACAGAGTAAGGATATAATAAAAAGGCTTAAACACTAATATTCCGTAGTCATAATTTATTCCATTGGAATCGTAAATACGATCCAATTCATCAGACCTACAAATTCAAAAAGAAAAGAGAAAAAAACCAACTCCGGAAATAAAAACAGAATTTAGAGAGAGTATAAGTATGAGGAGGAGGGAGATTAAACCTTAACAGAGACAAATTTAGGAGAGATGGGTGGAAGGGGTTTAATTAAGAGAAAAAAAAATGAATGTTGACGGATGTCTAATGCATAAAGATTCGTGGTGACATACACACACCATAGACAATCTAATGTTAGAATAAGAGGGAGGAAAAGACGAGGTGGTGGAGAGAGATGGGACGAAGGAAAGTAAAATTGCGTTTACCTAAAGGGCCGCTTTGTAATTGAGAAAATTTGACAAATTTAATATCGACTACAGGTTACAAATCAAATATAAATATATAAAGATAAATATTGTTGATAGGAGACACGGAAAGAAAACTACACGATATCCTACAAAAGTTAGTGAAGGAAAGCGAGAAGAAAGGATCAACTGTAAGACATAATGCATGGTTGTTAGGATAAAGTTAATCCCAAAGTGCGTTATTTAATATGGAAATAAATCTGATTGTAGGGCGTCGCTTACAGTAACCTGTGTTTCCAATTGGTCCCTCATCTACGTACTTATCGAACTCGACAATGCTTAACTTCGCTGATCGAACGAGAAGTGATATTTTCAGAAGAATGAAAAAAAGTGGATTCATGCATTTCTTCATGAGATTTTGGTCAATTTAACTCAAACAACATCTCGTGTTTTTTCGAATCCAGTACGCCTAATTTAGTGGGCTTTATTTAAATCATTAATGACCTTAGAGGGATAGAATTCGGCAGTTTATCTTGCCCTAGACACATCCACTGCGCGTAAGGCTGCAGTACATGATCACAATGATCATTTCGAGGCTTGTAATAGGGTATCCGGAACTTTTCGGATAATTTCTGATTTTCCCTAAAAATTGCATAGTAAATAACATATTACAATCAAATTACATAATTATCAGTTCATATGTAGGGCGGTTTTATTTTTTGTCTGGATCTGGAATGATCTGCCTGAGAGTATACGCCTATCATTTGTGAATCTCTATGCTGATGATAGAATGGTATATGAGAGCCTCTCCAGAAGTCTAGATAACCAGAGATTGGCAGATTTTCTCTGACCTTGCTTTAACATGTTAATGGTGGAAAAAGTGGCTGGTTATATTCAATGCTGAGAAAATTAAACTAGTTACATTCCATCATCTCTGATCGGACCTTGAACTATGCCCAATCGCGATGAACGGGGGTTCCCTAAGGAAAGCCCCGTGCCGTGAGCACCTATTGGGATTTGAAGTAGACCTCAAGCGGAAGTTGTACATACGATCTATCACTAAAGATGCTGGAAACGTGACTGACTCCACCTGCTATCCTCTGCATTTACCCGAGATAATCAGGCCAAAAAGGATTAGCATTGCTATATATGGGCAAGAGCCTCCCAGTTTTCAGTTTCAACTCTCGATAGAGTCCAAAGGCTATTCGGAGTCCTTTTAGGTAAACAAATTATTTTCTACCCTACTGATGAATCGACGCAATCCTTTTATTGCTCTATCGCTATTACCATGATAAATGCTCAGCCGACATTCATTAGATCCACCATTCCTAACCTTCATGCACGCCATGCACATTTTAGGGAACCAGCCTCATTCCCTACGTATTTCATTGGTGAGATGTAAGTTCCATTCGAGCTGCTTCTTCCCACGAGCTGCTGCTTCTGTGGAGCCGACTCCCAAGAGGATGCTTCCTCGATTACTACAATCTTAACCTGCACATGTCTGAAGTTTATCGTTATCTTTCCCGCATATCAGCATAAATTGTGCCTCTTACCAATAACAGGCTACCTCAATAGACTGTCGGGCCTTATACAAGATGAACCACATTCTTAAAAAGATGAGGAGTTCTTATTTACACTATTTACAACTGGATTATTGTCTTAAACTAATGTTATCACAAAGTCCCACCTATCTTGCATTTCTACCTTCATCTGGACCTTGTCGAAACTAGTAACCTTCCGCGAACTTTGAACTGAACTCCTTATTTAATCAACAAAGTAGAATTTTCTCATGCCTAGGAATATCTCGTCTGGGTCGACTTCTGATTTATTGTTCGCCTCGTTTCTAGTAAGTTAAAGTACACACAGACCAATCCAGGGATTGAAGTCATAATCACTCATAAATGTCCCTAGAGACAATAGCCTATTGAATAAAAATATTGGTTCCTGAATTTAGGGGTACAGCAAGTGTGAGTTGAGTCCCTAGGCCGGTCAGTGTGTACTTGGATTGACTAGAAACGGAGCTAGCAATAACTGAACAGTAATAAAAATAACTAGACGAGCTATACCTAGACATGGGAAGTGGGACGAGAACAGTTTATCCCCGTAAATTGAATAAAGGGTTCAGTTCGGAATTCCCTGTAGGTTACCTGGATTGACAAGAACGTTGTGAAGGCCTGAGGACTCAGCAGCTAAAAGGCTTTAATAACAACAAAGACAAAATTTATATATATAGATATATATAGATATATATAGATATATATAGATATATATAGATATATATAGATATATATAGATATATATAGATAACTAGACTCGTTTCGAAAAACCCTCGAATTTTTGATTTGCTAATCAAATCAATCTCGAGGGAAAAAAAGAAAGAGCTACAAACATGAACTTCTGCCGACAAAAAAATCGCACAGATGCAGGTCTGAAGCCCAAAGAAAAAACCCCGATACGAGTAACAACTAACTAACAAAAGAGCTCAATACAACCGTAGAGCAGACCTAGATACACCTAGTGAGCCAGACAAACCTACCTAGGTTTCACCTAAACGGATCGTCAGGGAAAGTTTGGCTAACGAGGCAAAGAGAAACACATATGATGATAGCTAAAATCATACCACGTGACAAAAACAAAAAAACAAACAAAAACAAACAAAAACAACCTTCCACTGAGGATAAATATTTTTCAACAAAAAAAAAATCCTCAGTGGAAGTTGACTTTTGTCTTAGGTTGTTTTTTTTTGTTTTTGTCACGTGGTATGATCTTATCACCTATAAATATGAGTTTCTCTTTGCCTCGTTAGCCAAATTTTCCCTGACGATCCGTTTAGGTGAAACCTAGGTAGGTTTGTCTGGCTCACTAGTTGTGTATATATATATATATATATATATATATATGAAAATTTCTCTGATTTAACCAGTGGAGAAGACAATATTTATGAATAAAAATGACAATAGGAAAACTGGTAATTGCTGACGCGTTTCGTCCATTGTGGACTTTATCAAAGCAAAATATTTTCGTATTTTGCTTTGATAAAGTCCACATTGGACGAAACGCGTCAGCAATTACCAGTTTTCCTATTTTCATAAATATTTTATATATATATATATATAGGTAGGTTTCGTATGGGATTCAATGTAATCTTTTTAACGAAGTGAAATACACAATCGATTATTTTGATGTTTTTTTTCTGCTTTCAAAATCTTTGAAAAAAAATAATGATTTACATCCAAATCGATCCAATTTCTAGAGCGGACATTGGCCGAATACTCAAACATGCATAAATATTTTTTTCTCGCTATAGATGAATATCTCTGGCTTGCTGGATCTGGTGTGGGTACGGATGTGCTTCTTTTACATCACTTGGGCTTCGCAGATTATACAAATAAAGGCATTTACAGAGTAACAGAGAAACCATAAACAAATATCCAAAGAGGAAAGGTCTATAGGTCTATGAAAGTGAAGTCGACCAAACTATATGAAAGTGAATTAAAATATGATATATATTATATATATATATATATATATATATAAATATATATATATATATATATATATATATATATATATAAAACACAAGCAAGAATTTACACACACACAGATAAATTTGATTATACTAGAAAAATTATTATATTATCTGCTTAGTCCCGGGGAATGTAACACTCCAGCAACACCTCCTCATTACACTTGACTCTCACTAGAAACTCTACTACTGTGTCATGATTCAGACTAACATGCGTCTCGTAAATGAATACATACCTGCCATCACTTATAAGCACCTGCCTAACGACTGAATAGCATTATTGTAAGAATCATTTGGCTTCCTGGAAAATTAACTTTCGTTTTTAGGGGTGTTTTAAAATCAGTGTATAAAAATAGTTTGGTAAATTCCGGAATGGGTGGTAATCAGATGAAATAATATCTGAAGAATTCGAAGCGTGAAAACCTTTCGTAGTGTGGGTTTTCAGTATTTTTAGATGGGGACTTCGATGCAAAGAGCCGTATATTATTATGATATAATAGAGTGTCTTTGCGATTGGTAAAACTGGATGCCTTTCCCTTCAAACCATTATTTATATGATATAACCTCTGGTAATAGTCTGTAATTAAATTAAGTAAATCTATTATACTTAACATTTGCAGTTGAAATTCCCGAGGTTCGCAAAGAGGAAGGAGGGCTGTGAAAAATTGATACTCACAGAAGAGTTTGAAGGAAAGAGGGACAAAAGAAAGCAGCGTGTAACATACGTGATGGGCTCGAGTCAATGGACGTTAGAACAGGGTTTCAGAGAAGTAACAAAAAAAAGAAAAGAAAAGACTTATTAAGCGCTACAAGGGACAGGAAGATGTGGCGGACCATGATCACATACGCACTGAAGGAACAGAGCACATAAAATAAGATGCCGATATAAGCAGCAGACATATCTATGTATGTTCATAATCAGTTATAACTGGAATCGAACCAAACCTTTGTTTTGCTTTGATTAAACAAGTAGTTTGTATAATTAGAATCTGTACTTTTTCTCATACCTTTCCCAAGGGGGATTTTGCGTAAGTAAATAGAATGACTACAAGTAGAATTGGAACTCCAATGCTTAATTCCGAGCCGTTATCCATTAGACCATGCGCACATCCAAGCTCTTCGCATATTTATTACACATAAGCGGTCACCCACCTAGGTACTGACTAGTCTTTGACATTGTTTAACTTCGGTGATCACTAGAGAATTGACGTTTCAACGTGATATGGTCATAAACATTACCAGAGCATTGGCGCGAAGGAAACAAAACTGAATACGCTTTGCGCGCCGATAATCGTCATATTATACATACCTAATATGTGCATGTTCTAAAGCATTTCCAAATATTGTAGTGAGTATTAAATTCATATTTTTTCTATAGTTTTGTTCAGTAAAAATATGTACTATATGAAAGCTTCATTATCCATTTGAGACGCATAGACTTATAAACAAACATTATTGGCTTAGAGGATTTCTGTCTGATCATCCTATTATACTTTGTTATCTATGATGCTTGAATTAATATAAATATAATTCTTGATGTTACACGGTTTCGTTTCTGTGTTTCTTTCTTAACGTATGCCGACCAAACGTCGTCATGCTGAAGGCAAGGAATAAATTTTATACCTAAGCTTAGCTGTTTAGTAAGATATAAGTAAGATATAACAGCGAAAGATTTGATTTAATGTCATATCCCTTCTGAACATAGGTGATCGTGGCTATCCATAAATATTAATCATTTATGAATTGCGCCAAGTTCTTTGAAATGGAAGTTGCTTTCACCGTTGTCCTTTCCACCATTTTGAATTCATCACTGTTCTTCTCTGTGACTTGCTATCACTCAGAACTAAAGAGAACAATCTACTCTGCTATTTAACCCATAACTGGGAGAAGAGATAGATTTATGTCTTTTTAAGTGTTTGATGCGGAATTGAATGGAGAAGGTAAAGTGAGGATTTGAGCTTTAACTTCTCTATTAATATTTTTATGATAATTTTTCTGGTGAGATTTCTATACACTAGAACTAGAAATAAAACGCAATACTAGATCAACAGCTAGGTTCTACACTTGAAATGGCTAAATGCAAGCCTAAGAACTATGCCAAAATTCTCTCAGACTTTTTTTTTCATTTGTGGAACTCCCTTCCAGCTTTTTTCTTTCCAGTAAACATTGGTTTTCAAAAATTGAAATGTAATGTCAATCGTTGACTTTTCTTAATTCCTTTTGTTTTTTTTTATTGTTCTCTATCTTATCTAATGTTCTTTATTTCTATTTCTCATATCATTTCACATTCAATAACCCATGGCGACCTAGTGTCTTTATTGATTTATTGGGGTGAAATTTTTTTTTTTTTCAAAAGTGTAATTTTTCAGGGTTTTCTATACTGTTTGCCTCCTGAACAAAATTTCGAGACGTAAAAGAACAAAGAAACCACGGGAGAGTATTTGGTTTTTAAATAATTTATTCAATCTCTTATATGTTTAGATAATTTATTTTAATCTCATATGTTTTCTTCTGGGAGTTTTGCCATTTACCTGGCTAAACTCAGAGCAATCATAGATTTGTCTTTCTAATAGTACTTTGTTGCAGAATTGAACGCAAAAGAATGTGGGGATTTGAAAACGGCAATACGATTCCACTTACCACGTCATTAACCATTACGCTAACCGCACATCCACGAACAGGAATAAAGATAATATTTTAAAAAAAAAAACTGTTATAAAATCAAATCATACAGTTATTAAAAGTGCTACAACTCCATTCGTTCGATAATTTTTATAGCAAATTAGCTTGACTTTAACCTCATGTTTTATACATAGTTATATCAACTAAAATGCATTTGATATCTCATTGTATGATCATGTTTTGCTTTTGAGTTATGAATAAAAAGCTTACAACGACGTCGTACATATTAGAATGCCTTATATGAACGGATTGTTAAAATTACTACAGTAAGAAGACCGTGAAACACACAAAAAATACCTGCCTACTGACGAATCTGTAACAAGAGTGTCCATAGTTGCTGACGGCGTATTTCGAATATTCCAGAGATAAAACTTGTCAAAAATAAATTAATAAATGCTGTAGACGTTAGAACGTTTTTGGATCTCTGTAAGTTGTATATTCTGCCTTTAGATATCCGCTTTATCTAATTCCAAAACATTTTTTGAGCATTGGATTATTTTGCTTTAGAAATGGTGGCATGAAGCCTTTTAGATATAAAACATCGTTGTAACTTTCACCTTGTATTTTCCTTTACAGACAAACCGTTCATTTTATTACGATGTGAAGAGTTTTCAAAGAAAATAACCTATCTTTATTAGCTTTACATTTCCTCATCCACGCCCCGCTTTCAGAATCTTACGCTATTTGACTTACCGTGCTTTGCGTTTTCGTTCTTCTCAAAGAAGATGGCTGCTGGTATTTCTTAAGACTACAGACAGCAAAGAATAGGATCATAAATCGAAGGGATATAAGAGAAAAAACCCAGGATCATTTAAAGCAGCACGAATGGCAACAAACAAACCTCTTTGGTTAAGGGTTATGCAGGTTCGGCACTCAACAAACCGACGTTAGCTAAGCGGAACCACGATTAGCAAGATGGCGGAAAAAGCGTCGGACTTCAAAGCGTCACAACCCAAACTTTACTGTCCATCTGTTTGGTTCTCTTCTGCGTGGAACTACCGCAGCACACAAAAATAACAGAATAAAAAAGAACTGAATATATAAAATGCTTTGCTGGAAAACCGCTTCTTTTGATCATGACATTACTAGTTTACACTGGAGAAACCGCTTTTCGAACCATCTCTGGTCATCACGAGCAACTACCTTATATAAGTACACACACACACAAACCTGCCTACTGACGTGTCTCCAAGAAGAGTGTCCATAGTTGATGAAGGCGTATTTAAAATATTCTAGAGAGAAAACTTGTCAAAAATAAATTAATAAACGCTGTAGACTCTGGACAAACAGCATTTCGAACCATCTTCTCCGGTATTTAAGCGCAATACCTTACATAAATATACACTGCATTAAAGTAAGCACTTTCCTTGTTCCACAAGAGCTCTGGTATAAAAATAAATAAAAATTGTTAATGTTTATAAGTCTCAAACATTCACTTACTGATCTCCTCAAGAAGCGGTGACTTAAGCCAAAGAGTTGTGAGTTCATTACGTAGCCACAGTAGAGAGGAACAAAACCGTGGAGAGTTGAGTTACTAAAGGGAATTAACTGAAACTGATATATCCTGAAAAGGTATAGCACGTAGAATGAAAACAATCTACCCCCAGAGACTAAATAAAGGGTACGGTTCGAAATTCCAACGTATATCACCTGAAAAAGTTCAGATCGTGTAAATATAGCAATAAAGATGAGGATAATAGTCCGAAGGACGTAGTGTAAAACGTTATCCCTTGTTTAAGCTTAAAAATATATTTGTCGAGTGTAACGACTTGTGGAAACGTTATTAGAATTATCCAGAACCTAAATTATAACAAGCCGGATGGAAAATGAATTCAGTAAATATATAAAAATAAAAAGGTGTTTAAGAAACGGATACATCTTCTCAACAATCTTTTTTCGACCTATACAGCGAAGCCATTCTTAGAGAATTAGAAGTCATACCAGTATTCATTATTGATGACCACTATCTTAACAGCATAAGATATTCAGATGAGAACAATTTTATTTATAGCAGACATCGAAAGGAAGCTACAAGGTAAGCAGGAAGAAAATAGAGAACATCAATTGTAAGAAGACTGGATTCATGGGTGTTAGCAAAAGGAACATCTCAAGGTGCAAATTACAGATTGGCGATACCGAAGTCAAACAGTTGCAACAATTTATATATCTAGGAAGCGTTTTAAAAGATGACAGAAAGTGCGAACCGGAAATTCAAAGGCGCATTAGGATAACGAAAGGATGCCTTCTAAAAGATAAACATCATTGAAAAAGTAAACAAAATAAAACTGAACCGTTATGTAATATCAGTCCTTGAATATAGCAGTGACGCTGGACCTTCCCCTTCACAGATGAAGAGACTTGACCCAACAGAAATGTGGTTCAACAGAAAGATTCTGAGAATATTCTGGACCGAAAATGTAAGCAACGACAAAGTTCTGGAGTCAGTGGAAACAATATAGACACTTATACTTAACATCAAATAGAGACAGTTGAAATCTCTTGGGAACATAATGAGGAAAGAGCATTTGGAAAATCTGATACTCACAGAACAGATCGAAGAGCGAGAGAGAGGAAAATAAATCCTAAACCACCCGGCGAACTTAAGTGAATAAATGACGGAGCAGGTTTTAGTAGAGACGGTGAATAGACAATGCAAATACACTTACATTTAACATCATGAAAAGGCAGCTGAAATTTCTGGGAGACATAAGGAAATAGGACTTGGAAAATTTGATACATACAGGACAGATTGAAGGTAAAAAGAATCAACGCACAACATACCTAGCGAGCTTGAGTAAATGGATGGCAGATTATTATTTGGCTCAGATGGCCAAAAGACAAAATATATTAAGAGCTACAAAAGGCAGGGAATTGTAGACGCCATAACCACAAACGCCTTCAAGGGTCCCAATAAATGACATTCAGTGTAGAATACCTTATTTTTAATGGTTAGCCATTGAAATTTGTATGGATTAAGATTAACTCCCTCTCCATAAGATCATCTCTTGCGGAAAGCTTCTAACAAGGACATTAATAACCTTATCAGAAGTTATTTTTCAAACCGATTTTTAACTCGGCGCAGAGAGAATTCACAACATCGAACAAACTAAATGTACCATAATTATTTACACGAACCATCATCTGTTTTTAGTGCCAGCCGCAATCTATTCATTTAAACCGTTCTGAATATCTCGCATAATGTATTTTATTCATGGCAAGTAATTCCCATGAGCATCGAATAATTCGTTGATCGGCAAAATTAATTATAATATACATTTTTATGTTCATACATTCTTTTTATAGATACAAATATTTAAGTAAATGTTCTGTTAATAACAAACGGTATTAAACGACATTTACCGGCTTGAATGTCCGACAAATTTTCATAGAAAATATTCGTCCTCCGACAGGAATCGAACCTGTATCCTATACGGAAGCGTCATAGAGCCTGACGCGCGTTTAACTCATTTGGCCACAGAGGAGCGTTCGGTTAGCAAGGTCGATTCTACTGTCTTTAAACTACAATCTTCTATGATGCTCTCACGTATATTCATATCTGCTTATGGTGTATCTAAATGTAAACAAATGACGTCACACATTATGAAATGGACATTTATTTTAAGACATTTTTAAGACAGTTCGTGTGGAAGTGTGAAGTATTGAACTCACAAAGCCATGTAGCAAGCCCTCATACTGAGGGATTGGGATGATTTTGAATTAATGAACACGCTCGGTACATTGCATTCGCAAATTAAAAATTACAATCTCTTCCTATCATATATATATATATATATATATAATTTATTCAAAAATTATAACATAAACATGTTATAAAATCATTACAAAAATAACCATTTTGTTTCAACACTTCTGGTGTCTTAACAAGTGATGGTGTTGAATGTAGAATAAAGATTTTTTAAAAGGTTCAAATCAACCAAACACCCCTCGATAGGGGAAACGCTGTTACATAAACTACAATGACCAAACAAAACTCCCAGAGATTTAAATTTTTAAACTTTCTTGATTTTGTCACCCCCATTTCGTAGTTCCCGTGTTAGGTTGTTACTCTTGATATCAGCAAATTATTCTGTCTTGTTACAGTTGATAATTTGTCCTTTCTTCTCACTTTATTATTTAAAAAACGATTAGTTGATATTTGTGCCTTTGGATGATTCCACAAATAGAGAGTAATCTCTACTCCACTCTGCGTTTGTGAATCATTAACATTATATCAACAAGTTCGCTTCCAGGAAAGATTTCACGAGAGTAAAGTTGGTTCTATTCTAAAGAAATATGAATAGGAGGAAACGGCTAATCCTGAAGTTTTGCTTCATAATAATGCAGTATCCATGGAGACTTGATTCTTGAGACATCAAATGAGGCGACCTGGACATGTAAGGTTGAAGCCTAATGAATGGACGTCGTAGGAAATTCTCTCTTGGGAGCCGAATAATAACTATTGCTAGCCAGGTTGACCAAAGAAAGGAAGAAAGAATAACGCTGAGAAATCCTTGACCAACTTTGACAAGTTCCTGACTCTAGGGAAGTTCTGGCAGATGAACGAACTGACCGGCGCTCATATGTCTGATTCGAATCAATATCAAGAAAATCATTAAAGAATAGAAGTTTTAAATAAAAGACAACTGCGTAAAAGAGAGAAGTCAAAACAAATGGAGAAGTATCAGAAGCCTGTAATACTTATTTAAAATGTTCTGACTAGCAAATGTAGGAGTCGAGTTAACGTGTAAAATCTATAAAAGACAATTATATATATATATATATATATATATATATATATATATATATAATCCTGGTTAAAACGAACTCAAAAGGAAATGTTTCTGTGTAAATCTCGTGTCATTATTTCTGATCTTTCAGCCAGAAGGTTTTTCTGATCTGGAAATGTTATTTTTGTTTACTCTTCCTCTTGGCAAAGATTGCAGATATTACTATGATCATTGTAAAGTTTGGCTTTTAAAAAAAAATTTCCCCAGTTTGCAATCGTATCTTTGTTGTTTTTTTACTTTTAATTTCCACTCATGGGTGTCCAGTATGGTAGAATTCCTAAGTGTTTCTAGCTTGAATGAAAACGTGTGATTATAACATCTCGTCTTGAATCTGCTTTCAGTACAACCTATGTATATTTTGGTCTGTCCATTTTTATCGTTTAGTTCTTTATAAATTACTTCTTCAGTTTTGCAAAATCCATCTAGTGGACATCTTTTATTTTGACAGTTACATATTTTACTGCTAACGATATCTTGTTACGAAATTATTTTACCCGCATCGCCTGAAGATACCGAAAAGTTGAAACTAATATGGCGTCATTGGCTGATCTCCTAATGTTTCTCATATATATATATATATATATATATATATATATATATATATATATATATATAAAGCATTGATTAATAGCTTTCTTTATATATATATATATATATATATATATATATGAATGCATTTATTGCTCACACATGCAAACAAACAATAAATTAATGCTATATATATATATATATATATATATATATATATATATATATATGAATGAAAATTACTATAAACGTTATATTTATTGGATGAACGCGTCTGTTTGAGTAGTTTCTAAGTGGAATATAATTTTACCAATCTGGAGTTCGAAGTTTTACAAAAGAACCTGGGATTTCTGACATCACTGAAGTGGAGATGCCATCTCAGGACGAATGACATCAAAGAGCCTTCTTTGGATTTTGCTGAGTATCTAGAGATATATAGCAGGAGCAGCAAACTAGATATTGTAGCAATATTCCATGCTCAAACGAATGGTATGATTTATTTTTAGTTGATAAAATCTTAAAAGCGCCAAATGGGCTGAAGATATGATGTTAGTAGAAAGAGTAGCTGGTAAAAATAAACTCTTAAGCAATGAAAAATAAAACTAAAAAATAGAACCTCCAACCTCCATGATCATCAAAAGAGACAGTCCAAGGCGTATGCTATGAATTAGCGACCTCACTTTCGTGCTAGTATAGAGAAGTAATTATACAGATGTTCTATTCGGTTGAGTAAAGTGTAATATCCATTTTTAGGCACCTATTGTAATATTTTAGCGTATGAAATTGGGAAAACAAAAACGGAAATTATTTATGATTCAGTGTAAGACGTTGGGAAAAGCGATGCACAAAATATGCTTTCCAGAAAGTAAGTATAATATTAAGTGTTGACCATGTTCACCATAGTCCATGAATATAGAATACAGCGCAGTGTGTAATCTGTTCAATGAAACGACGTTAAAGATTAACACTCACGAACAAAGGTTGGCAGTGAGTATTCGGAAAAAAACATGGCCACCTTTATACACGTCGCATTGAATATTTTGAGCCTTTTGATTGGTTAACCCATATATTGGTGAACTATAAAATGAGTCAGCTCATTTTGGCTGGCTCACTAGTACACCAAGGTACCTAAAAACTCCAACATTAAGTATAGAGAAATACTGTTAGAAAAATAAAAGAGGTACGGTTGTAATAACAGTCTTACTATATAAAAGTAAATGCTGACCTATTTCTTCAACTATGAACTAGATACTTGAACCGACAGAGATGTAGTTACAAGAATCCATAGATGAATTCTTAAGTGTGATCAATTTATTTTAGTCAAATCAGAAATAGACATGTTTTTTTTCTGAGGCATATAATGAAGATAATAAAAAGGCAATAAGGTTAAACCTAGAAATCTACTTACCGAGTTTATGGGTTTTAATGGCAGAAAAGGGGCAAAGAGGATTTGTAAAGGGTAAAAATTATCTCATAGCAAAAAATGACAGGATGTTGTGGAGAACTATGATCACCTTTAAAAAAAAAAAAAAAAAAAAAAAAACTTTGCACATAAAAATTATAAAAAAAAAAAAAAAAAAAATAAGCCTGTCCCCAACTTCCTGTTTTTTTTTAACCCTTAGTAAATTTTATCTTGTTGCTGTATCTCCTTGTACTAAATATTTACACAAACACTGCTTTTCCCTGTCCTTCCTACTTTCAATATATCATGTGAGTGTCAAATTCTCCAACCCCTCTTTTCTCATTATGAGCTATAGAAATTACAACTGACTCATTCAGATACTACATATAAGTGTCTTTTTTTACATTATTTACATTGTTCGGACTGTTGTCCTAATCTTTGTCATATTCACGACGCTTCGACCGTTGTAAGCTACGGACTTCAACAGGTGACTGAAATTTCGATCATAATCCTTTATTTCGTCCACCGGGGTAGATTGTTCTAGTTCTACGTACCATGCTTCTTAGGGATGTCTCAATTATCTCCCTTTAACTCAACTCTCCAAGTTTTTGCATTAGCCAAGTATTGAACTCACCACTATTTGGGTCAAATCACTGGATCCAAACACAGAAACACTGTATTGACACTGAAAGGAAAACGCTTTTATCCACTGGGCCATGTGTCCTTGAGAGATCAGTTCGAAATTTCAATTATCTGAAGAACGCCGGAGCGTATAAAATCAAAAACGTCATGACTATGACAATGAAGATGAGGACAACAGACCGAATAATGTAAATAATTACAATATCTCATCTCAGAAATATAGATAGAAGTATATTTATGGTTCCATTTTCTCTACTGGACATTCAATTCAATTTTTAAAAATAAGTCCTTTATCCAGAAATAATAATAAAAAAGAAACAAAGTACTTTCACAATAATATATGAGTAAATATTAAAACTAAAAGTTATGTCTATTATATATTAAATGGTGTTTTTGAAAATCTCGTAGTACTAATGCAATGACAATACTCGACATTACTGGCGAAGACTGCAAAATACAGAAAACTGTTTTTTACTGTGAATACGAAATGTTCTCAAATTATGGAACTATGAAATTTCCTGAAAAATGGTAAAAAGATAAAAGAATAGAACGTTAAATCTATTCAATTATTTTATTGTTGAATCTTTTATTTTGACTTAATAAACCGAGCAGAATTTTTGACAAACACACAGTAATTTACTGTTTATATTATTTATACTCACATTCGAAACAGTCGTAATTTGGAGACACTATTCCAATTTATATTTCCTTTCTTTGGAAAAACGTACAAGTAAAAAAATAAAAATCATCTATAGCGTTTGAAACGGCCGCTTCTAAATAGTAAAAAGAATATTTCAAAGAAATCGTTCAACAAAAAATATTTGAAAAGGGGGAAAAACCTACAGAGTTGAAAAAACTGCTCGCATAAGAAAAAGAGAGGGTAGTCCCAGCACATTAAATTCATTGTACAACTGAATTCTTTTTTAAAAAATTTGGTTATGTTCAATAACAGGCAAAGAAAGTCGTACGAATTAAATTATTATCATTATTATCACTAACGTCATTATTGACACTGAAAGGAAAACTATTTTCATATAAGCACTTTATTCAAGATGTTTTGAATTCGTCTTTGAAAAAAGGAGATTGATAAAAAGAAATCATTAAGTGCTTGTTTTATGTCAGATTTCAATGAGGAACGCCACGTCCTTTAATCTTTAATGATTGAGTGTCTAGAAATGTACGAATCGATATGCCTTTTGGCGGGAAGATTAAAATAATATTCAAGTGAATATCTGTGGTCATTAATACACGCAACAGTCGGCAAAGTGGAAAACAATCTGCAATAAAGAAAAGCTCTTCGTTTTCCTTTCGTTTTTCCCTATGAGAAGATTAATTTTGTTTTTTATTCAAGAAGTGTAGAGAGTGCCAGAACATAAAGCAAGAAACGAACTGAAAAGATTAATGGAGAAAAAAAAAAACTAACTCATATTTTTCTGCTTCTGTGCATACGTTTAAATATACAGCTCTACACTTATTTTTTTTTATTAATGTCCTACACGTATATTTACGGAAATATTTTGTTACAATTGCATGGTAAGCACGGTTGCGTTGCCAAGTGGTTAAGGCGTTAGCGACCTTGTGACTAGGATTCGAATCTCACGGTCGTCGATTTATTAAAGAGGTGGCATCTTGGTACTCTAGGTCTGGTGAGATGATCCCAGCGAGCACAACAGTTATAAAATGCCTAAAAACCATACCACCAAACCTTAATGGAAATGGATACTAAGACCTTTCGTTAAACCTTATAGGCCGGTGCTACACAACAGACACTTGAAGACTTCCAAATGCGGCAACAACGAAAAGGGCTAGCATATATAATCATAAAGTAAAATAATGATATAATCAAGCTTTTCACTTTTTCTTCAACCATGTGCCGTACCCCTTCAGGACTTGGACGATGATGAATTCATAAATTCCTATCCCTCGTGACCCCTAGTAGTGTTTCGTCAATTATGTGATCCGTTTCCTTCCCTTATCTTTATAGCCCTGAGTGATTTAACTTTCCCAAACCCACCTTCCTCATTATGCGTCCAAGAAATTTCAGCTATTGCTTTGATTCTGAGTAGAAGTGTTCCTCTTTTTACCATTTTCTTTACGATGTCATCATTGCTTACTCGCCCAGTGTAGGGGAATCTTTTTACCTCATATTCTCAATGTTCATCGCCATCTTCTTGAACCCTAATCCTCCTCAGAAGTCAATTCTAATTCTCGTTCACTCTCTGTAACCTCATGCGTTGTAGTAGAGTTATCGTCTTGCTTGGGGTGAAATGATTAAAAAAAGGCTAATTAATTTTGGCTCAGTGCACTAGGCGGTCGTTTCGTTGAGGGATTTATGTATTCTGTAAATTGGTATTAACATTTTCATAATAAAAAGAGTTCAATATGTTTAAACATTTCGGCAGCAATATCTAAACCTATATTTAGCACATTCCTCATTTTCTTTTATTCCAATGCTGTGATCTAAATGCTAAGGTACTTAACAATATCAAAGTAGAAAGCAACTTTAGCTGAACAACTTTACCGATAATTTGCATGAACAAAACTAATTCTTCGTCTATAAAGTGCAAAAATAGCAAATGAGGAATAGATATTTTATATGCTGTATTTTTCGCCATAAAGCAAAACTCCAGGTTGGAGCAAAATATGAAAAAAAAAACAAAACAAACTAGTATTTATTTAATTCCATAATTGTATATAATACTTTCAGTCACACACCTGCACGAGTAGACAACCAATTTATATACCATTTAGGGAGTGCATTCAGGCACACAAAATTTGTGGTATTGGATATCAAATAAGGAAATCTATGAACAAGGGAAAATTTTTAAACCCTTCAAAATTAGATGTGTAAAAAAATTCTGAATTTTGTGTAGAAAGATAATTAAAAGATGTGAATGATAGTAAAAATATAATAAAGATAAGATAATAGTTTAAAATCATTATTGCAGCTAATGGTCCACCGAAAACTAAGGAGATTTACCGATTATGAAGACAGAAATAAAAATCGATCCAAAGACACTATATGAAGATATCATTGGTCGAGTAAAGAATTCATCATGTGTATTCTGGCAGCAGATCATTATTCAAACATTAAATATAACAGACAACGAATGTCTATTATGTTTTATAATGAGCCATTCTAAGCTTCATATAGTTGCTTTATTTCCGGGAAAAAATAAAGACAAAACTGTCTAAATTAAACTCCAGAAATTACAGCATCTATACGAAGCATAGAACGGCTCATGACCAAACATAATAGGTATTCGTTGTCTCTGTCTGTCTCTCTCTCTATATATATATATATATATGATAATGACAATATTCGGAAACAAGCATTCATTGACCGGGAAACTACTACTGATTTCGGTTAACAATGAGATTTCTGAAAAATAAGTACGTCAAGTCCACTAAGCATTATCGTTCTTTCCATTAGTGATGAGGACTTCCTTCCTTGCTTGCTTTTCGTTTGTAATAGTGTGTAACATCAAAATGTCATTATTCTCTGTTCGAGTTACATGTGATATGCATTTTAGGTGTTGCTGTTGATGAATATCCTTAAAGAACATGGTTTCTATTATCTGGTATAGTGCTTTATTTGCTATTTTGTAACGCCAGTCCATGTCTGAAGATGTATAGTCCTCACTGACTTACACGCTTCATTCGCTGGTAGCCATTTTAAACAACGATTTAAGAAAAAAGGCTTTGTATACAACCTATGATTATATATATTCGAATTCCAGTCGAATCCATTACATTCACTTATGTGCTAATACCCTTGGGAATGGTATTAATCCTCTTCTCCCTCCAGCTATGGGTAAATAGCAGGACAGACGGGGTTCTATAGCCTTGGATGGCAACTGGTCTAGGCGAATGACAACTCTGCCGAAGGTTGTTTGGGGTCCCTGTCGTACGTAGTGCACCAAGTGCTTCAAAAAGTGTCGCTGGTTCTGCACAAAGCCTTCACCACTATAATCAAATCCAATGTGCTGGTGTCTGGGCAGTCGGTTCCTAGGAACGGATCTGCTTGACCCTCATATATCAAGTACGACGGGAGAGTCCACTATATATATATATATATATATATATATATATATATATATTATATATATATAAACCAAAGACCTAAATACACTTAAACAAGAGAAAATCTTGATGAAGGACAGCAATGACCCCCCCCCCAAAAAAAAAAGACCTAACGGCAAACACCTACCTACTCAGTAGATTAAAGTGCTCAACGCCTAGATCACCTGGACAGAGCAAAAGACGCTTGACAACGTTAATTGCTATGAAAGGATGGCCCTTGGCTTAATCAGATTTTCACGCTCACGGGATCTTCAGACCACTTGAATGGAATGAAAGAAAGGAGACCACTTTGATAGTAAGGTGCATATCTTAGAGCATCACGATGAAAATAAAACAAAATAATTCTATTTAAAAACCAGTAGAAAACTAGACCCAAGCAGGAGTAAAAGAAAATAAGCTAAGGAAAAATAACATGTGGGTGGAGATCTGTAATACGTCCATGGAATAGATTGAATATTTCAAAAGATGCATAGAAAAAAAAATGAATATAATTTTTAGAAACTCCGGTTTGAAGCGTTATTTCAAACATATCCTGTTTCCTGCCAGTTATGAATTCAATCCTGATATTTGGAAATGCTGAAAATTGACATATTCTGGTTTATTGAAGAATGTCTTAACTAATATAAAATAACACTTAAACAGAGAAAGCTGAATGTGAACAAGCTACTCCCGTGATTTGAATAAAGGGATCGTTTCAAAATCCAGCTAGTGTTACCTTTGCTGTCAGCAGTTATCAATCACTAAATGTTATTAGTAATCTCACGTTGTAAATTTTTCTGTTTTTGTCAGAAAACTTACCTTAAGCCATTCTCTAGATATGGTAATTGAAAACAGAAAAGAAAAAGATGTATTTGTGGTTATTCTTGTTTCATTTCCAATGTGCAAGTACAGGCAAGGAAATCATCGATATCTCCAAGAGCAAACGTCTGTATCTGGTATCGAATTATGTAAAAAAAGGTGCATTAAAAAGTGTGAATCGATATTACTTCCATAGAAATAAATGTGAATGTCAGTGTGTCACACTTTTTTAACTTTACTCGTAGAGGCTCTAGTCAAGCATATAATACTATTTTGGAATCATCCGACTACGTGAGCTAATTAAAAACATTCCAGGCACGATGCGAACTCACTATCCAGAAATTTGGGTTTCCTAAGATTTCATTGTTTTCGGCGATGCTTTTACGTGATTTTTAGCGACGAATATGAAATTAATTGCGAATTCTGTGAAAGTCACTCATGAAATAAAAATAATTGTTTGCACGGAAAGTAAGGGCCTACGTACATCAAACTGTCTTTAAATTAAGTGGCGGCAGAAGATTTACCATTGAACTTTTGAAAGGTAACCTAAATTTTAATGCAATGCTTAAATGCAGCGATCAATTTTGAGTTCTGTAGTTTATTGTTGCCTATCACATACAGCAGCAGTATGCTTCATAAAAAGAAATCTTCGCTAACAGAGGACCAGATTGCAATCAAAAGCGCTGAGGCTGCAGCGAGAAAAAGAGAGTTCCGAGTGAATGAAAACACAGACAAAATGGCAGCCAGTAAAGCTTCCAATCCTGAAAATATGCAAAGACTGAGGGACTCAAAGTACAGAACAAGCCGAAAGTCAAATGAGGATCACTCCGCAGGAGCTAGTTTAATTGCTGACCGATAGGGCGGCTTTTAAACCTGTTATAAATGTATTTGGTTTATTTTGTTTAGTAGCATATCAAACTCTACGGGTGATTTGATGCCGAAATGTATTTTGAACGCAATACCCACAATTACGAATAAAATTTATTGTCGGACATTTTACTATAAAAAGGTATTGCTGGTAATTTATAGTAAAAGTATCGTTTGTATTTTTATATTTCTTAGTGTTTTGCTTTTGTTTCGGCTTTCAGTGTTTGCCAATATCTGGGAATATAACAGGTGTTACCAGTGCGGGTCAAAGTGAACTTAGAAACAGCAGCAATCAAGATATAGTTTCACGTTCCTCAAAACCTTCATTCTCCCGATCAGCGGCCTTGCTTTCGGATGTAGTTTATAGTCATATACATAACTTTAAAAATATATAACATTATATTAAAATAGTTGTATTAACATAACGATATTTAGAGTAATTTTTTTCTTTAATCAGTTTACCCCATGTATAACGATAAAATTTAGCTAGACCTAATTGAGCATAAGAAAAAAACAGAGGAGACATTAAAAGAACAGGCTTCAAGAAGGCAGAAGTTGATTTAGTTTTTGATAATCGTAGTTTACGGAGGGCCGAGTTTGGATTCCACTCGAATCCATTACATTTACTTTAGTGCTAATAAACCTTGGGAAAGGGAGGAATTCATTTCTTCCCCCACCCCAGGTATGGATAAATAGCAGCACAGACCGGGTTCTGTAGTTCTGGGTGGCAACTGGTCTACCGCAGAAAGAAATGACAACCTACTGCAGGGACAAATTACATCGTCAGTCATGTATCGAAAGATCGCTTACGTGTGTATCACGCATGGCATATAACTGACTGAGTTGGCAGGAAGAAAAGGAAGCCGGAAGAGAGTTCCACAAACTAGAAGTGCGGTAGAAGAAAATATTGCCATAGAACTTGCAGTTATATTTAGTAATTCCAGCAGTGAAATTATACGGCGTGGTGTAACGGCTAGCAAGCTTGTCTTGCAAGATCAATTTCGACGGAGTATTGAGTTCGATTTTCATTGGATGCTCCCCCCACTTTCGGACTTGTGTCACATCTAAGCTACGTTTTGAAAATCACGCGGAACTTCGACGTAGTGCAATGGTTCGAAATCTTGTCTTGCTAGATCAATTAGAACTGAGTAATGAATTTTATCCTCACTGGATACTCCCTACTTTCGTCCTTGTGTCACATCTAATGTACGCTTGGAAAATCACTAGTGTAAATTCCTCTTTAGAGGGGTTTGTAATATCTATTTATCATATCTCAGTTGCGTCTCCGTCTTTGGGCAGAGTGCACTACAGGTCGACTCTGTCAAAGGACAGAGGTGCAACTGAGAACAATTATACTGAGAGGTGGCCAGTCCTGGGGAACAGCTGCCCAAGGCCGTGCCTTCTCTTTGCACCAGAGAGAGGGATCAGTGCTCGCACCGAGGCCAGCACAACCGACGGTTGCGGGTGCTGCGGGCAATTTTTGTTCCTGGCCCGGGTTTACGCGCTCGGGTGGACACATTAAAAAAAATAAAAAAGACCTTGTGTCACAACTCATCTTAGTGGAGAGACACAGTAAATATCTAGTACTGATATTAAATTTCTATGTAAATACTTAAAAGGTATTGGTTGAGGGAACTTTGATGTGGTGTAACGGCTGGCAAGCTTGTCTCCCAAGATCAATTTCGACGGAGTATTGAGTTCGATCCTTACTGGGTGCTTCACATACATTCGGACTTGTGCCACATCTAAGCTACGTTTTGAAAATAATGGGGCACTTCGACGTGCTGCAATGGTTCGCAAGCTTGCTCGCTAGATCAATTAGGACTGAGTTGTGAGTTCGATCCTCACTGGATACTTCATCTAACCTACGTTTAAATATCAGCAGAAAATGTTTTTTTTTTTTTTTTAAGTATTTCTTACGAAAGTGTATCTCTTATATGCAATACAAATCTGAAAGTTTCAGAAGGATCAATTTTGTGAATGCAGATTAAAAAAACAAAAAATGTTTTCTTAAAAATTCTTTTTTTACCTACTCGTTCCACATGCTGCGTAAATTCATAAATCAGAATATGGTTGTAAGCTGATAGAAATGTCTGTGTCAAAGTGCATACGGTCTCATTCTGTCGATTAATCTTTATTCATGCATTTCCAACCTTAGGTTTTAGGGACTCTTTATCGATTAGAAGCCAACCCCGTTCCTATATTGAGACTGCAGGCGGTAAATCGAAGTTAAATGAGTGAACCGCCGTTACAGAGTGGCTTGCATTGAACCATCAATGATTGAGTGCAAATGGCGTGATTCCAGAAACGCTTTCTGATTGTTTAAATGGCACGGGCGGTTGGAAAACTTTCTGCGTGCTTTTCAGTGCGTAAGATGATCGGAAACACGTGGTGCAGTTTATATCTCGACGTTATTAATAGTCTAACACTTGGGTCGTGATCTTGGCGGAAGCTTTTCGCTGCGCTGTACGAGCAACGAAAATGGAAATCTATCGCTATTTTTGCTTTAATATGACCGTCTGGCTCGTGGAAGACATACGATTACCGATGAAGTAGGACCCTTCCGAATACAGCCTTTGGAATATGCGATTACGGTTGAGAAGGGAAAGGTAGAGGGAAAGAAATAAGAGGTATTCTAGGTTTTAGGAAACGCTGAAATGGAGAGAGTAAAAAAAAAGAGAAAAAAGAAAAGGAAAAAATAATGCTGTGAATAAAGACGCCAAAAAGTGTTATTAAAAGTGATAATTTTGTGCAATATACACTTAATGAAAAAAGGAAAAGTAAATAAAAACCTGGGAAATGAGGGTGGAGTGAAAGAAGGTTAAAATTAGACAGCAAATGGAGATATTTTAAAAGGGAATAGTGTGAGAGAGAGAAATCGTTAGGTGATAGAGAGATATATAAAAAGCATTGGGCAATAGAGAGAGAGAGAGACAGACAGACAGACAGCGTTGGGCGAGAGAGAGACAGACAGCGTTGGGCGAGAGAGAGACAGACAGCGTTGGGCGAGAGAGAGACAGACAGACAGAGAGACAGCGTTGGGCGAGAGAGAGAGAGACAGCGTTGGGCGAGAGAGAGAGAAATAAAACGCAGGGCGATAGAGACAGAAAGAGAGAGAGAGAGAGACAGACAGAAAGCGTTGGGCGAGAGAGAGAGAGGGAGAGAGAGAGAGGGAGAAAAAAGCGTTTGATGAGAGAGAGAAGAGAGAGAGAGACAGAAAAGAAGCGTTTGATGAGAGAGAGAGAGAGAGAAAAGAAGGTTTGAGAGAGAGAGAGAGAGAAAAGAAAGCCTTGAAGAGAGAGAGAGAGAGAAAGAGGACAGAAAGCCTTGAGAGAGAGAGAGAGAAAGAGGACAGAAAGCCTTGAGAGAGAGAAAGAGAGAGAGAGAGAGACAGAAAAGTAGCGTTTGATGAGAGAGAGAGAGAGAGAAAAGAAGCGTTTGGCGAGAGAGAGAGAGAGAGAGAGAGAGAAAAGAAGCGAAGGCGAGAGAGAGAGAGAGAGAGAGAGAAAAGAAGCGTTTGGCAAGAGAGAGAGAGAAAAGAAGCGTTTGGCAAGAGAGAGAGAGAAAAGAAGTGTTTGGCAAGAGAGAGAGAGAAAAGAAGCGTTTGGCAAGAAGAGAGAGAAAAAAGGTTTGGCAGAGAGAGAGAGAGAAAAGAAGCGTTGAAAGAGAGAGAGAGAGAGAAAAGAAGGTTTGGCAAGAGAGAGAGAGAAAAAAAGCGTTGCAAGAGAGAGAGAAAAAAGCGTTTGGCAAGAGAGAGAGAGAAAAGAAAGCGTTGAGAAAGAGAGAGAGAGAAAAAAGAAAGTTTGCAAGAGAGAGAGAGACAAAAGCGAGAGAGAGAGAGAGAGAGAAAAGCCAGAGAGAGAAAGAGAGAGAGAGAAAAAAGCGTTTGGCAAGAGAGAGAGAGAAAAGAAGCGTTTGGCAAGAGAGAGAGAGAAAAGAAGCGTTTGGCAAGAGAGAGAGAGAAAAGAAGCGTTTGGCAAGAGAGAGAGAGAAAAGAAGCGTTTGGCAAGAGAGAGAGAGAGAGAAAAGAGGAGAAAAGCGAAAGCCTTTTGAGAGAGAGACAGAAAAAAGCGTTGAATGAATGAGAGAGAGAGAGAAAGAGTGACAGAAAGCAGAGAGAGAAAGAGTGACAGAAAGCCGAGAGAGAGAGAGAGTGTGACAGAAAGCCTTGAGAGAGAGAGAGAGTGTGACAGAAAGCCTTGAGAGAGAGAGAGAGTGTGACAGAAAGCCTTGAGAGAGAGAGAGAGTGTGACAGAAAGCCTTGAGAGAGAGAGAGAGGTGACAGAAAGCCTTGAGAGAGAGGGAGAGGTGACAGAAAGCCTTTGAGAGAGAGAGAGTGTTGACAGAAAGCCTTGAGGAGAAGAGAGTGTTACAGAAAGCCTTGAGAGAGAGAGAGAGTGTAACAGAAAGCCTTGAGAGAGAGAGAGAGTGTAACAGAAAGCCTTGAGAGAGAGAGAGAGTGACAGAAAGCCTTGAGAGAGAGAGAGTGTGACAGAAAGCCTTGAGAGAGAGAGTGTGACAGAAAGCCTTGAGAGAGAGAGAGAGGTGTACAGAAAGCCTTGAGAGAGAGAGAGGTGACAGAAAGCCTTGAGAGAGAGAGAGTGTGACAAAGCCTTGAGAGAGAGAGAGGGTGTGACAAAGCCTTGAGAGAGAGAGTGTTACAGAAAGCCTTGAGCGAGAGAGAGAGAGAGAGAGTGTGTGTGACAGAAAGCCTTGAGAGAGTGTGTGACAGAAAGCCTTGAGAGAGAAAGAGTGTTACAGAAAGCCTTGAGAGAGAGAGAGTGTTACAGAAAGCCTTGAGAGAGAGAGAGTGTGACAGAAAGCCTTGAGAGAGAGAGTGTGACAGAAAGCGTTGAGAGAGAGAGTGTGGGACAGAAAGCGTTGAGGAGAGAGAGGACAGAAAGCGTTGAGGAGAGAGAGAGTGGGGACAGAAAGCGTTTGAGAGAGAGAGAGAGAGAGAGAGTGGGGGACAGAAAGCGTTGAGTGAGAGAGAGAGAGAGAGAGAGAGAGTGGGGACAGAAAGCGTTGAGTGAGAGAGAGAGAATCGAGAAGCGCCGAGTGAGAGAGACAAAAGTCGCTGAGTAAGAGAAAAAAGCACCGAGTGAGAGGGAGAGAAGAAGCGTTGGGTTAGAGTGACACATACACAGACAAGAAGCGTTGGATGAGAGAGAGACACACAACAAGCGTTAGGTGCGAGAGAGAGACACAAGAAGCGTTGGGTGCGAGAGAGACACACAAGAAGCGTTGGGTGCGAGAGAGACACACAAGAAGCGTTGGGTGAGAGAGAGACACACAAGAAGCGTTGGGTGAGAGAGAGACACACAAGAAGCGTTGGGTGAGAGAAAAAGACAGACAAGAATTGTTGGGAGAGTTTGAGAGAGTGACAGAGAAATAGCGTTGTGTGAGAGAGAAAGAGACAAGAAGCGTTGAGTGTGAGAGAAAGAGACAAGAAGCGTTGAGTGTGAGAGAAAGAGACAAGAAGCGTTGAGTGTGAGAGAAAGAGACAAGTAGCGTTGGGTGAGAGACTGACAAGTAGCGTTGGGTGAGAGACTGACAAGTAGCGTTGGGTGAGAGACTGACAAGTAGCGTTGGCTGAGTGAGAGAGTCTAACAAGAAGCATTGCTTGAGTAAGTGAGAGAAAGAGGTACTCAGATTGTGTAGGAGAAAGAGGCAAGAATCCTTGAATGAGAGAGAGAGAGAGAGCTAGTCGTGTAGCATTGTCGTCAGGGGGGTGCAAAGTCTTGCGAGGTTGGGAGCCAAGAATCGGCGACATACAGAGGCAAGTAGCGTACCCTGGCAGAGACAGGAATTGATGAAAGGCAGAGAGGGAATGCAGATCAAGAGAGAGATGGAATACGATGAGGGACAGAGACAGGAAGCATCAAGACAGACAGGAAAGTTTGACGACATATTTATCCACGCGCAAGCGAGAATATTCAAAATACTGTAAAAAAAAAAAAAAAAAAAAAAAAAAAAAAAAGCAAACAGGTTATTAAGCTGAATTTATAAACAATTAGGTGTCATGGAAAACATAATTTAACCCTCGAATGTGATTTCTTTTGCTTTATTTCCAACTTCTTAATTTCTCTCTCTTCCTCGTGTTCTTTGCTGCATAACATTTCTATTTTAGACGCGTTCTTTACACATTCCTTACTATTCCGAATAAAAAATCTATTATGAAATGTGATGAAATATGAAACAATTTAATGGCTATATTTCAACTGATATCAAATTTTGGCTAACAGTGTGGAAATAAAATAATAACGGCTTATTTCAGCCACTACATTATTTCCTCAAATTTAAATAAACAAGATTTCAACACTCTTGTGATATAATTGACTTCAGTACACCTTTTTTCCTCAGGAAAATTAATTTTTGCCGAGAGTAAAATTATGTGATTACAAATACATTTTGAACTTAATAACCTTAAAGAATCCCAGTAGGCAATTTACAATTTCTATTTCGAAAATAAGTAAAAAAAAAAAAAAAAAAAATTAGAAAAAATAATGAAATAAAGTTTATCTAAAGTAACATTTGATTTAGCAAAATACATAAAATTTAAATTCATCCAATAGGATGATAAACACATATATATAATATAATATATATATATATATATATATATATATATATATATATATATACACACACAAATGTATTACATATATATATATATATAGTGATTTCCCAAGCGTAGACTGGATGTGGCACAAGGCCGAAAGTAAAGGGGTACCCAGTGAGGATCGAACTGACTACTCCTTCGTAATTGTTCTCAGGAGACAAACTTGCTAACCATTACACTAGCTCGAGCCTATATATATATATATATATATATATATATATATATATATATATATAGAGAGAGAGAGAGAGAGAGAGATGTGTGTGTGTGTGTGTGTATATATATATATATATATATATGCACTCATATAGACCTACATACATATAATATCATACATACACATATTTCAGAAATATATGTATATATGTTAGTAAATTTAATGATATAAACTGGCGAAATACCTTCGCTAATCAAAGTTTAATATATATATAGGGATTTTCTAAACCCGGCTTAGATGTGGCACAAGGCCGAAAGTATGGGGCACCCACTGAGGATCGCACTCACTACTCAGTCATAATTAAAGCACGTCGAGGTACCCAAAATTTTAAAATATATTTTGTATATTCTTTTTGTCCCCGTTGCCTTCGAAATACTTGCATATGTAAGCAAGGGCTAGTACAGTTTATAATTTTAAAAAACAAGGATTATATCATTCATCGTGTGGTTAGTGTGTGAATGCATGTTTAAACTTTGTTAGCGAAGTGATTTCGCCATTTTATATCATTAACTTTACTTTTGTTTGAAAGATTCTTTGTAATAGGCATATTATATATATATATATACAAAAATATTCATATATATATATATATATATATATATATATATATACAAAAATATTCATATATATATACACAAAAATACATATATACATACACGCACACAAATGTGTGTGTGTGTGCGTGTGTGTGTGTGCAGATTCCGTCATAAAAATTTATACACACCTCAGGAAAAAAAATCTTAGCTTTCGTAATTTTATCAAGACTGTTTACTGTAATAGGATAATTTTTTTCAACAGATGGCATTACACAGCCGGCCATTGGATAAGAAATTGAAAATGCATGAGCAGCAATCCCATTAGACAATTTGGCCAACTTTACCCAAGCATTAGTTTGCCATAGTAATAAACGTCTGGAAGGCCACTAGTTTGAACATCTGTTGTGATTATTAAGCCCACAGTTAACTTGTATTAATCTCTGAGTGTCTGATTCTTTGTATTAATGTCTGCATAACATATATATATATATATATATATATATATATATATATATATATATATATATATATATATATATGAGGAAGGACGTACAGATCTGGGATGAAAGAATTGATAGTACGAATCATAAATACATCATAAAGATTCTAGGTGTGGATTGAGCAAATACTAAACTCTTGAATTACCTCAGTATATGTATTAGTTATAGCAAATTTAACATCGGCGATAAAACATTTGAACGTAGAACAAAATGTTGTATACTTGCTACAAAACCAAAAATTATCCTAAGAACTAGTGTTATTTTCATAAATAGCTTCAATTCGAAGCATTCATATCATGCATAGCCCTAAACTCGTTCAGAAATATATAAACTGTCACTTAACGGCAACCTCCTCAGATCAATGATGAAAATGGTTTACAGTGAATGCAGCGTGTATAACTTAGCGAATACCATCCCTCTTCGAAATCCTTGGACTGGCGCTGCAGAATCATAAACAAAGTACCATAACGACAGAAGCCTAACCACTTGAGGAATTTTACCAGCAGCAACATATAAGTGGTGTATGTGACACGAATGAACATAACGTCACAATCAAATGCTGAGCTGTTACACTATTTCAAATAAACATTTAGGAGGGAAACCCTCTTTAGCATACGAAAAGCAATCACAAATACTGGAGTTGAGAAACACATTTTCTTGAAGAATCGTCTTCATATAAATATTTTATAAATTTCAAACGAAAGCAGGTCTGGCTGCTGAATATTTCCTTATGACGAAATTCTTAATATTATTATTATTATCATGGTGCCAAAATTTCCAGGACAAGGGACATTTATTTTCATCCAGTGACGCAAATACTAAAACACATCTCTTGGAATGAAGCCGATGGCAACATTTCCATTTCATATTTACCTTGTGGTAAGATATCCAGCATCTACGTCTGATCTGCTCTCAGCCTGCGCACCGATCAGCTTTCGTAATTTGTTTCTGGCTATATTTTGCCGGTTCCATCAGAGGCTTTTTATCATTAGTTTCAATCTCAAGCCCTCTTTTTTTTGCGTTTCATGGGTCCCAGATACATCTTCTGTGACATGAGATGCCAAACTGTTATCTTAAATTCAGGTAACGTGGATAGCTTATCATAGCTTTCGAAGTCGAATTTCGTGAGCGAATTCTTGATTCGATAGCATATAGGAAAATATATGAGTTAAAAATCCTCGGTTTGAAAAACTTAGGAAAAATATAGACTTAATAAGTGCGTCTATATGACAGAAAGGCTGTATTGTCAACTAATTATGTAAGACATAATTGTAATTATTACAAGAGTAATCATAATAATGATGATTTTTTTGTTGCAAAAAGCTAGTCCTCCATGTAGTTTTCAACAGTTAGATAAGCAGGTAGATTGTTAAGTAATGAATAGATATAGTTATCGACATATTTACATAACCTGGTATGTAATAAATATGAATAGGTTATATTATGGTTATAAATATATTATCAATATTTTCATTCACTCCAATGTAAAATAATATATCAACTGTTCAATATTGAAAAAATATTTTCACCCATACATTAGGTAGATACAAGTTTTCTCATTGCACGTTTTCTTTTTGAACATTGAGATTAATTCGATAGAGCGTATGTAAATATAAAAGTGAGCCTTGAAGTCAACACTCAGAGGCGACAGGCTGTTTCAGGCTAAACGCAATCGTTAGGTTGCTAGTGTTTGATTTTTCTCGCCTATTTAAATAGTCGGGAGAAAATAAAAACACTCGCGGCCTGGCGATCGAGTCTAGCATGAAACAGCCTGCCGCCTCTGAGTGTTGACTTCAATTTTCACTTTTATATTTACATACGCTCTATCGAGCACTTTATTCCATAAATCTAGCACAACTTAAAACTATATATATATATATATAGTGTAGAAAAATACTTTTAGAAACTTTGGGGGCGGGTACCGCACAACAAAGCAAGGACACAATTCCATATAAAACTGTCCGCCAATTTATATGTTTAAATGGACGTTTGTCCTTGTTTTGGTCTATGTAACTCGCACCCAATGGTTTTAATATTATTTTTCAATTGTGTTTTGAATTATTACATTTAACATCGTCTACCGTAAATATTAAACTTAATACTTTTTATACACCCTCCATGTGTGTGTATATATATATATATATATATATATGTGTGTGTGTGTGTGTGTGTGCTTATATTATGAAAAATATACCTTTCAGAAGAATTTTGTAAAATCCAACACTGTTTAAAAATATTAGCCTACGCTATCCAATCAAAATGCAATACATGAATGAAAAAAAAAAACTAGTAGTATTTGAGCTTAGTAGTTGAAATTAACATTTAATTTTTCCATGCCAGACAAGGACAACACAATAGAGGTAATGGACAGGATCGAGTATTAAAAAGAATTGGTTAGCCTATTCGGGGATGGCAACCCCCAACAAAATAAAGAAAGCTTCGATGCAGAATATCGAAAAACAGTTGTCATAAATCCTGAGAAATATGGAACATTACTTGGCAATGAATCAATAAAGTCAGCGAAACCCGACGTTACAATAATCTACGACAATTTATACGAACCATATGATGAACTTCGATATTTTTGAGTACCTGGGGCATAATAAAGAGAGTCCAGTTGCACACTTAAATTAAGTTTGTAGGAAAATCCAAGGTGGGAAATCAAGTATAGCTGATCGCATATACAGGAAAGAGAGCGATCATCAAAATCTGTGAAATTAAATCAAAATAATAGCAGAGAACAATACTGGACGATGAGCAGATTTAAAGAGATAGGATAACGATTTCTACATGTTCACTGATATGAGGTTTAACCCTTTGCCTTTTTGGCTCAACATCTGTGATGCACCGGATAGGTGATTTCCATATTAGTGCCTGATATGTGGTGCTCACGGACTATGATTTTTAAAAAAAGTGTTAAAAGTGAGGACGCTTAAGGAGAGAGTTTACTATTGAGCAGGGCGTCTGAAGAGAGGCCTAATCTAATATTTTGTGTATCTTATATGATCACAGGGCGCTTGACTGTTAATGTAAGGTGTCCAATGAAAGACATCTATTTTCCCACATTATTGACATGATTATAAACTTTGCATCACATGTGATGCACAGAGAATAGTGTAAATATCTTTTGATTTGTACATTCTGTGCATAGCATGTGATGCACAGGTTTTTGTTATGTGAAACACTATATACCAGCATATTTTATTTGACAAATGAGCTGAGTTGCCTTGCAGTAGTTATAAATCTGAAAATCATGAACGTTTGAATAGTAGACATAAAAATGCCCTGGCCTTTGTTTTGTTTTACGGCATATCAACCCCAGGGGGTTATTTAATGCCGATGAGATTTTCATTACTGGTAATATTTTATTTTTAAATGTATTGCTGGTAATATTTTTCCGAAAATGTTTGTTCGTATTAAAATCTATTTTTACACTTTCATAGTGTATTGACATCAGATTGGGCGTTAACTATTTTCTCATAGCTAGAACCCTAACAGGTGCTACCACCCCAGGTCAGGATTGATCGGAGAATACCAGCAATTAACAGATGATTCCGCGTTCCTCAAAACATCCTGATCACAGGCCTTTCTACCGAATGTAGTTTATCATCATAGACAGGATGAGAAAACGTCCTGCACATGCAAGGCGTTGTCAGATTTAAACCAAGAGATTTTCCAACAGGTTCATGGCTAAGTGGAATATAAATTTGGTTCAGACTTATCAGGTTCCACACAGTCTTGAGTTTAAATGATACAAAGGGAAATAAAACTGATGAATATTAATTGCTACGAAATATCCCCTAAGCCTGCAAAACAGAATGAGAACAGTTTACGCAGTAGATCGAATAAAGTGTTTCGCTTCACTTTCAGAGAAACTTATGGCGATTTTCTAAGCGTGGCCTAAATGTGATACAAGGCTGAAATTATGTGGCGCCCAGTGAGGAACTCCCGAAAAAAAAAAAAAAAAAAAATAAAGATGCGCTCGAAATGTCAGTATAACAAGCAAGTTGAGAATGCAAAAGCACATTATATACATATATATTTTTTTTCAAGGGCATTCCATTAACTCGGACCGATTTTAAATGTGAATTAAGTTTAAGCATCTAATGATTTTTTCTTTTTCTTTCAGATTTAACAATTTAAGTCTGGAAATTCCAACCAGGGAAAGATTATCAATCAAACACGAAAATGGACGAAATAACAAATATTACCTGAACAGTAGCCGAAAAATAACAGCTATTAATTGTACGCGAAATTCACCTAGCTAAAGACTCACCCTCTGAACCAGTTAAGAGGAAGACACGAATAAACTGGACATTTATTTTAGCAAAATGCGGCGTAACCCTATGAAATTTATTAATGACATCATAGTTAACAGAATCTAAAACATCCAAAGGATGTCAATTTTTAGACAGTGTCATCTCAATAAAATTAATTTCACCACAGAGAAAGCTATCAGAACAAATCATAAGCGCCCTATAAATTAGGGTCTTAATCAAATTAACTTTTCGCTGTCTGGAACAACAAGAATCCCAACGTGTATAAAGTCCCAAAAAAGTAGCCTTCCTAAATACAGAAGTCAAAAACTTGTCACTAATCCTATGAACAAGAACATCAAAAAAGGAAAGACAAGAATTGGACTCCTTTTCTACGGTAAACTTAAGAGCGGCATGGACAGTGTTTAATTTGGTGAGAAACGAGTCGGCTTCAAAGAGGCAAAAGGTATCATCCACATAACGATGATACATAAGAGGACGACCAGTACAGAAAAACAAGGAAGCCTCATGAAACCCGACAAAAATATTCGCTAAAGCTGGACCCAAAGGCGAACCCATCGCTACATCGTCGATCTGCCGAAACATAATATTATCAAAACTAAATTTGTCAGACGAAGTGACGAAAATCATGAGATTCACAAACACACTCTCAGGAAAATTCGGAGGCGACATAGAGGTACGATAGAACATATCGCAACACATCTCAATAGTCTCAGACAGGGGGACACAGGTAAACAAGGAGCAGATATCAAACGAACACATTATATATGCTGGCGAAAAGAAAAAAACGATAAAGGAGTAGGATTGGTACTAGATCAAGAAATGTGTTCTGGGATACTACCAATTATCCGAAATAATGCTGGTAGTCAAGCTGAAGGGAAAGCCATTCACGTAGCCATAGTAATAGTGTAAGCACCGACAGCACAAAGTAAGGAAGAAGAAATCGAATCTTTTCTTATCCATGCTAGATAAGGCCAAGGCTCATTACAAGAAATTATAATTTATCATGGGAGACCTGAACGCCAAAGTAGGCATGCAGAGGGTAGGGGAGATAGTAGGCAAATCAGAATAGGAACGTTGATGATAAAGGGTCCAATATTTCTCGGCTAATTACTAGATAATAACCAACATATGGTTCCAAGAACATCCGAGACCATTATAGACACGGAGAGGCCAAGGAGGAGAAACTAAAAACCAAATTGCCTGCACAATTATCAAAAGAAGATGCAGGTTCGCTGCAAAACCTACCCAAGTGCCGACTGCGGAAGCAAGCATCACCTTGTCATATGTAAAGTAAGAGTGAAACTACGGAAACTGAGGAAGCCAAAAGAAGCAGCCAATATTTGGACAGTGTGAAGTATTGATGCGAGGGAAAAATGCAAATGGAAACTCGAAATGAGACACACTAAGAGAAATTTTAGTGATATCGGCAAGCGAC
>CAHIKZ030005543.1:897500-937500 GCA_903632075.3 Acanthosepion pharaonis
TAATGTCACAAATATTTATAGCCGTTGTACTGATTGGCTTAAGGTCTCTTGTCGATTTGGGTAACGTTTAGGGACTTCTGAACTGAACTTTTTATTAATTGTTCTGATGAGCTCTTCGCTATGGTACCTAGACGTTTTGAATTTGGCAAAGGTGTCTCATCAATTTACATTTGAGCTGGATAAAACTAACCGTAAATTCTATGCTAACAGTTTGTTTCCTCACATTTCTCGCTTTTGGATTTCCCTTCTGGCACCATGCTTGCCAGACGACTTTAGTCTTCAAAAATTTAAATGCGATGTCAATTGCCATCTACTGTCCACCTGATTACTTTTCTTTTGTTTTCGCTCTTTTGTGATCTTTGTCTCTTCTACACCCAGTAACTCTGCCTTGCATGGTGTGATCTCTATTATATATATAAAAAAAAATTAAAATCAAACTCAGCGTTGCTTTGGCGCGTTCCAAAACCAATAACTCATTTTCAATAGCATTTTCGGATACAACAACACATATTTCCGTTGTCCTCTTATTACTAAGAGAAAAAACCAAGAACAACATCTATTCTATACCTGAAGATGTCTGTAGGAACAGACGAAAGCTTGTAGTAAAAATAACAACTAATACGGCAGAAATTTATATAAACAAGGATCAATTCATTCATAACGGATCTGGAGGTTTTTGTATACTATTTGAATTGTTTGCGATGATGGCTGTCTCGCCATTTAAAGCATTAACCTTTGCATTAGTTTTGTGTGAATAATTCATGTATTTGTAAATTGATTGCACGTTTATCGTAATATATATATATTATAAATTAATTGATTTAAAATATGGTTTTTCCGCTACACAGTTCTAACCATGTTTCAAAAATGGAAGCTCCAAATTTAATTTTGTAATTAAATTAAAGACATTAGTTCCATTTCATCCTCAAGCGAATTTTAGAGTAACTTATAAAATTACTGGGTTTTAAAGTCAGCAACACCGGATTATATATCTTACTGTTCTTTCTTTTATATATATATATATATATATATATATATATATATATATGTTTAAGCAGGAAATGTTTGTGTATGACGATCACGCGAAATGTTCGTTTTAGGCTTTCCTCTTTGAGTAAAACAAAAAAATAATGACAAAATCTTCTTTTATCGAGAAGTGATAAAAGCTAAAAAAGAAGCGAATGTCGGCTTAGCAACCGGAATTTTATCTCATTTTGCTGACTTCCGTATCTTAATAACTGTCAACTTCGTCCATTTACATTATAGTTCGATAAAGTAACAGAGCTTAAAAGGAAATTCATATGAATACGCTCATTTAATAAGGCACTGAAATGATTTGTAAGTTTCTCTTTTGATGTTTTGTCATTCTCTCTGGTAGAAGATTTGAATGGTTAGGCAGCATTTTGATAGCTTTTGATTTCATACTCATCTTTTGATCTTCAACCCAAATGTTTTAAGTGAACCATAAAAACAAAGGAATTGGCCTTGCTGTTCCAGTCCGTTTGGAGGGTACTGTATAACTGTAAATTATCTTATATATATATATATATATATACATATATATATATATATATATATATATGTATGTGTGTGTGTGTGTGTGTGTGTATACATAGTTGTGGACAAAAGTATTCAGCCCCATCACAATTACAAATAAAGCTGCAATACCTCAAATTTTCATGGAAACTTCATGTGTATTTTTCACAAATGATGAAATAATACATTTGAAAGCTTGTACAATGATGCCCACAACACAATTCTTATTTTAAAGTAAAACAATACAAAAAACACATTTAACATAGGACAAAATAATTGTCCCTCTTATCGCAATAATTGTGTAACATTTAGGCTTGATTATTGTCTTTAATCATTTTTGATAGTTCCTTACAAAATCACTACACGCCTTGATAGATATTTTGCTCCATATTTTCTTTGCAATAACTTCTAGTTCCTCCAAATTCGTATGACTTCTTTCTGTTACTCCCATAACTTTTTAATGGGTCTAGGTTAGTACATTTTGCGGGGTACGTTAATACCTTAATTTTGCTGTTATGTAAATATTTTAGCAATTCGCGATGTGTTTTCAGGTCATTGTCATGTTGGAACGTCCAGTGACGCTCCAAAGACTGCTTTCGTGCACATAGTTTTATATTATTCTTTAAGAATAACCCAATATTTCTCTCACTAGTTCTACTGGTGCAGAAGCAGCAGCATCCCCAAAGCAGAATTTTCCAACCGCTGTGCTTAATTGAAGAGAGGGTAATTTTTGGTTTTTGAGTTCATTAATTTTTCTCCATAGATTCTAATATTTACTTTAATGTTCTAGATGTGTTTAGCCTTAAGCAAGGGAGTTTTTCTTTGATGACCATCTCGAAGTCCTGATCGATGAAAGCATCTAGTGACTGTTTTCGTCGATACCTTCAACCCTGATTTCTTGCATCATTGACAAGATCCTTCGTCGTTAAATGAGAAAAAAAAATTCTTTCCATTCTCTCAGAAATTAACCGTTTTATGCCAGTCCTCATTCTCAACATAACAGTAGTTTTACTTCTTCATAATGCTATGAATTGTCGATCTAGTAACATTTAAACTCTTGGAACGTCTTGTATACCCATTTCGCTTTTTTTTGTACTCATCATTCGGAGATTTCTTTTCAAGTTCCGGCGTTGTTCATTAGGGTTGCCGAATGAATGAGTTATAGCGGTACATGGCACTCACATATTGTCTTCTTCATTACCTTTTAGAATATAGTAGAATCAGGTCAATACTATTTCACTTTCAAAGTGGGTTTGTATTAAATATCAAATTATGAAAACAACATTATAATTGCAATATTATATCGTAATTTCCATAAGCAAGGGGCACCAATTTTTTTAGAAAAATCTATAATTATATATATATATATATAATAGATCGAATCTGAAAAGTCTCACGAATTATTAAAAAATAATACGGAATCAACTATTTATGATAATATCAGTAAGTACTTCCAAATATTCGAATTTCCGGAGAAAATATGCAAATATTCATGGGGTGGGTCGAATAATTCTATTAACAACAACACACACACACATATATATATATATATATATATATATATATGTGTGTGTGTGTGTGCAATTGTTAGCAAGCCTGTTTCGTTAGAACAATAACGACTGAGTTCGATTCTCACTAGGTGCCCCCTAATTTTGGCGTTGTGCCACATCTAAGCTATGCTTGGAAAATCACTATATAATAAGTTTCTTGGGCACCTCGAGGTGGTGTAATGGTTAGCAAGCTTGTCTTGCAAGAACAGTTACGACTGGGTAGTGAGTTCGATCCTCACTGGGTACCCCATACTTTCGGCCTTGTGCCACATCTAAGCTATGCTTGGAATATATATATATATATATATATATATATAGTGTGTGTGTGTTATATGTATGTAAATTATTTAATATATTGAAAACAAACACTTGTTTTGGTATGACATCGGCAGGCTCTAAAGGCCGTACATAAAACATTAACCACACATTTATAAAGACGTGTGTAAACGCATATGGCTGGCTCATGTGAAAGTAGAATGGCATCCTTTTAAATAAACCGATTGCCCTTAACGCTGCAGAAAAACAATTTCAGTTACTTGATTGGTGACGTCAGATTCTAAATTTCAAGCTTTGCAATTTTTTTTTTTTTTTTTGAACGAAAAGTAACAATCGATTTTTTTTTCGGTTTCCATTGGGAAATATTGATACAATTGTCTTTTTTTATTCAACTAAACGCTTAATTTAAATTTCTACTTTATTTGAGATTTTAATGAAAAATTCGCTAAAGTTAAATAGACGAAACGAAATATATATATATATATATATATATATATATATATATATATGACATTTTCACAGTTGGTGGGTAAAACCTGTATATATACCAGCAAATGAAGTTTCTTTTTACATCCTATTTTTATGTCTAGAATCTATTAACTTTGGTGAAAAGTTTTTTTCTTTTCTTTCTGTTTTTAAGTGATTTGCATTTGCTTAAGGCGTTTTCGTGAGAGAATCACGCGTTGACAAAAAATTATCTAAATAATTATAGGATTCTCACAATACAAAAGAATTAACATTTTTTTATTGGAATCAATACTTTTTTTAAGAAGTATTTTTGATCAGTCAACAATGTGGTCTGTTCATCACGGGATCTCGTCGTTCATAATATACTGTTTTGACAGATTAACAATATGATGAAATGTTTCTTCTTGTCCCATTTTAAATTCATTAGTTTTTTTTCTATATTGCTTACTTATCCTATATCTCTCTCTCAATATCTATTCTGTTTCTGCGTGGAGAGTCAGGCATGGAGTAGCGTAAAGAGATAGTTGAATAAAAAAAAAAACAACTAAGAGAAAAGGAGGATAAAAGAAGATAGAAGAGGCAACGAGATGTCACGTTGCTTGAGTGGTAACATTTATGCATTAAGGAAAGAAACATTTAACTGATCCGCTTCTATTTATCATGTGAAATCAAGACAATCATGGCTCTCCAAAACTTCCTCTCTCTTCTGTCTTTTAATAAATTTTGTCTTTTTGCTATCTCTCTTAAACCCTGTTCTGCCAATCATTTACCCAATTCTTGTAGCTAGGGTATCAGTTTCTTTTTTTCTCTTTCTATGTTCTTGTGGGTGTCAAATTCTGTAAATCATCTTTACTCACTTCGTGCCCTCGGAATTTCAGTTTTCTTTTACTGATTCGAAGTATAAGTGATTTAAAAAAAAAAAAATTCTATATCCCCCAAAACTTCCTCGTTAGTTCAGTTCATGTTATTCTTAGCATCCTTCTATTTCTATAATCGGAAGTCTATATTTCTGCTGTGAGGAAATTTTCCCGCATTCTTTGCTATATACTAGGACCGATATTATATAAAAGTTCAGTAGTCTTTTCTTTGTTTCTTACGATGTTTTCTTGTTTCTTAATACTTTGCGTAGATTTTAGTGTTGGCTTTTCCATTCTCTGTGTCACGGCGTGACAAAAATGAAAATAAATGTAAAATAAAACAAATGATGAAAGCTAATTTTCACTTAATTTAGTTAAGTTAACAAAAGTATGTAGTAAGAGACAGAAGAAAGGTGTAGGGTGATTTTGATTAAAATATTAATATATATATATGACTATATAACCAGGAGAGAGGAATTTAAAATAACACATTTAAGACCGAAAGGAAATACATAAATATACATGATTTTTTGATACTGATCAAATTAAGGTAAAACAAAAAGGAGAGATGCCTGGAGAATTGTCATGACAAAATGTTTACCGGTGAATATGTTTACAAAATATTCTTCATTACCGGGACCGGAAAACACGACCTCTCTGCATAGATTCTGTTTATTGAAAAGCCTTCGAGGCAGACATTTTGGAGGGAAAAAATTCTGAGTGTGTGTGTATTTGTATGTATGTATAGATGTATACAGGTCGGTAAGGGCAATGGGAAAAGTGAAGAGATTCGGATTTATCTATGTTGAGGCATGGTGTTTCGTACTAACAGCAGGAAGGTATTTAAGGAGAACATACTGTTTTTAGAGTTTTATTAGATGTTCTTAGTTACCAAGTAACTGGTGGTTAGATTTCCTCTACTTTTCACTAAGACTGGCACCACCAGATATCTGTTCTGGTAAATATGGGAAAAAGGGCCACACATTCATAACATCAGTTAAAACATTACTTAGATATTCAAAACTATTGTACTTGATAGATTTTCGTATCTTCAATTCATATTTCGTATTTGGGGCTCTTCCTTTTGCTGACAACCATACATTCTGCCTTTTTACAATTAATGTTTATATATACCTACTAACATTCCTTTAATTTCCATGTCTGCTATTAACACTTATCTGCATATATTTTGTTAAGATTGTGGCCGCCAATAATGAATCCTGGCAAGACATTTAATTCTCTCAGGATCGTCTCACTGTTCAGTTCAAGTAATTCTGTTGAGAAGACATCCTTGTTTCAGGCCCCTTTATTGACAATTGACTGATATATTTTGTTTTAATGTAAATAGATGTGAAAATAATACAAATGCGGAAAGATTTCAAGTAAAGACATGTAAATAAGTTAGATAACATTTGCTATATGAAAAAAAGTTTCATCTTTTTTATTCATCCGCGCGGGAAGTCAGTTTAAACATCGGGAATCTTAAAACAGTGGGAGAGAAAATTGCTTCAAGCGAAATTCTTAGAGATACGCGACAAGACAAGCCGACAATATTGATTCTAATGAAAATTTAAAAAATATACAGTTAGTAAATAACAAATAAAATGTTTTAATTACAACTTTACACTGACAAGAATGAAAACATTTTTTCTTAATTTACATTCTTCAACATTTAAAAATATTACAAAATAGATTTCAAGGATCCCTCAATTCTGGTCGGTCCCTAAACGAGTGAAAAAACAAGAAATTCTACCAGGATTTATTATTGGTGAAAACATCAATACAGCAGATGACTACAGAAAACTGTAGGATCTCATGGAGAAATTAGAAAGTAAAGTTAAAAAGTAATGTATGGTCACTACATCAAGGACAACCCACGATAGGAGATACAAAATGAAAACGGCACAACCAATCGTGTACAGAAATTCAACTATTTGGGAAGTGTTAGAAGAGAATCTATAGTGTATCAAATAAATCCAGAGGCTCATTGGAATAACGAAAGATGCCGTCGAAACTGAAAAAAGAGAAAATACCGTTGCAATCAAAGAACATATTGCTGAACTGGTGTTTAATTTCAATCCACCCAGGGAATCTTTGAAAATTAGTTCACAGATAGATGGGGGGAACTTGAGAAAAAAAGGGATCGTTCTACAGAAAGATGATGAGAAAACCATTGACATAACATGAGCTACGTAGAAGTTTTCAGAAAAATGGTAGAAAGAAGTACACGTTTTATAAGAAATTGATGAAATTTCTGAGACAAGTAATTAGGAAAATGAGCTTGGATTATTCGACACCCACGGGACATATTGAGGGTGTTAAAGACACTTCGAATAACAGACTTAAGGGATTGAGAATGATAGTAAAATGTCAGACATTTCTTAGGGCTTGAATTCGTCGGCACCTACTGGCATCAGAATCGTCATTCTCTCTTCGTATTTCCTTTTTTTCCATCTGGTGGTGGTGGAAAAAGATATTTATGAATCGAAGAGAATTCGTAGAGGTCATTCGCGTGAATTTGTTTTAGGTGGGAAATCCTGCGCGAGGGGGAAGGCCACATACTTGACCAGAAGCGCCCCCATCGCGGCTAAAACGGAACTGAGACAGGCTGTCGGGTGCTTTGTCTGTCAAAATCCTCCCTTTGGTTATGCCATCCCAAATGGCGCTGCTCTCTTCCATCTGACTGTTAAGATCGTGTAGATCTTTGACAATTCCACCGGTGGGGGCTTGGTTGCCTTCAGTCTTGCCCTTCTCGATCTTACTGTCATCGGTGGCCCTACATGAATTTGAACTCCAGACGACCTCGCTCTTGTAATCATCGGGACACGCAAGTCCTCCACCATGACAAGGAACAACTCTATATATTTTACACTGGATGTCGGAGTAAACAGTTCGTTATCAAATAACCCACTTTGGCTTATTAATTTAATGACAATAATAGAAATGGATCAATATATAATAAAGGATAAAAACAATAATTAAATATATGAGAACATATTTTATTATTATCTTACAGCTATAGGAAACTGAGGAGAGCAATGATTTCCCAAACACTGAAGGGACATAGCATATAAAAGAAGAAAAGGGTAGTAGATTAATCATGCTTATTTGGAGAAAGAATTGCTAAAGTCCATATATTATTATATAAGGTCGCTATTTTCATGGCAAATATACAGACGCGCTACATTATTTAGGGCTACCAATTGTGACATTTAGAGCCATAACGGCTCTGCCACATAAACATGGTGGAAGCATTCTTATTCCGTTCAAATTCCATTGGCAGGAAGAAAGTTTCGCTTAAATACATTCTTCCAGAGAACCGTTACTTTGAGGATCGGAATTAAGAGAGAATGCTTCTCCGTTCTCTACAATCTTAAATTATTCTAAAGAATCAACCTTAATCTACCCTATATATCTACATCATCTCCACTTCATTTTCTTACATTTATTCAAAACACTCATTAAATAACACTACCTTGAGTGGCTCTTGAGTCTTGTATTGGATTATGATTCAGTAAAAATATAAAATAAAAAAGTGTCGATGCTATTGCGAATGAAAGATGAATTTGTTTGTAGGCGTACATCATTGAATAAATAGGCGTGGCGGCATTCTGATGAATTGTTCGTATAAACAATGTTCTCTTTATGGCGATATGCTTCAATGGACACTGGTCTTTGATAACATTAAAGAAAGGTAAGTAGACAAGTTAGAACTATTCTATTCAATACATACAATTCTATTATATATGAAGAATATGAAAAATTGTGAAGTAGTAGTGAAATTTACAATAAAGTGCTTTTATTTAAAATTATATTCAACACTGAAAAGGTTGTCTGTCAAGAGTGGCGCTCATGAAAGTTCTTGAGTGTTCATTAGTCAGTATATTAATCTTTCGCTGACTTTCAACATTGATTGTATCGAAGAATAGAAATAAGGATGAATATCGTAGGTTAACATAATTATGAAGTTGGCAATCAGCATTCATTTGTTGCTGTGTATTGTTGAGTAAAGTACACACAAATGAACGTTCCGTTGATTGCCATGTGTTACGGTATTTGTGGCGTCTGTATGGTTCATCCTACATTAGGTCAGATTTTATGATCAATATTTTCACAATAAAAGTTGTATAAACTAATCTACTTAAGACGCTCTATTTTATGCAGTAAATATTAGTCCTTCGCCATTCTTTCTAAAATAGATCATACAAATATATGATCCTTTGTAAATTTTACAAAATACTATCGTGGTCTGTTTAGACGTAGTTTCAAAATAGACCACCGTTAAAATTGACTTTTTAAGACTTTTCAAGTGTTAAACAATAGCCGACATAACAGTGTTGAGAGGGAGTAATATTTTGGGCTAATGTTATACGTATAAAATTATAAATCCCTTCAAACTGCGTGACGGTGTCAAGAGGCATATGAAACAATTATTGTACATTATTGCAAAGGATATTTTTGACACAACTAATATGATCTGAACTAGTATATTCATACAAGATGATGCTCCTTCACAATCTGAAAACCTGACTCCTACTCAAAAGATATCAAAGACTAATGGGATGGCAGTCTATACATCAATTCAATAGAAAACTTATGTTTCTTAACTAATTGAGACGTAGATGAGAATGGAAAACAAAGCAAATATATCTGAGAAACAATATCTTCTGCAAAGTTATGTTAAAGTTCTTACTGTTCTGTGTTTAACAAAATCAAAAGTTGAAAGAACGCGGTACTTTATAGATTGTTGAAGACATCAACAAGTAAAATAATTTATTGAAATATAAACTTTCTCTCTCTCTATTTTTTCTGTAGTCGATATCAATGAGATTTAAGTAGAAGGACATTATGTTACACTTTACAGAATAAAAAAAACGATTTTTTAAAACCATTTCCCGCCAAGCAAGGCAACAAATTCAGTAAAAACAATAAAAGAACAGGAATTGTGAAGACAGAAGATAACAATTGACATTGCATTTAAATTTTTGAAGATGAAATTTAACTGAAGACCAAGAATCAGGAGGAAGTTTCCACAAATGAGATATGCGAGAAAAGAAACTGTTAGCATAGCACTTACGGTTGTTTCTAGCCACTTCAACTGTAAAATTATGAGAAATTGCCGACAGTCTGCTATCAAGCTAAAATTCATAAAGTTTAAGGACCATAGTTCAAAGTTCATCAGAACAATTACTATGAAAATATTAAAAGAAAAGTTACAGGGAAGCTAGTTTCCGGTGGTGGGAATGTGACTGAAGTTGAGATGCCAAGTCAAGACCAATGACATTGCAGATTCTGGCGTTTCTAAATACATAAACACCATATCAGATGTGACAGCAATGTTCAATGTATGGACTTATAAATTTTTAAGACAGATACTTCCAAAACAAATTATAAATATTTTTAAGATAAGGATAGATTTTATAGACTGATATTCACACGATATTTTGGTAATAAATTTATTTTGGACATTTTACCGCCATCGATTAGTTAAATTTATTTTATTTTGAAACATTGACTTGCAGGATAAAATCTCATATTCTTGATATAGAAACGCAAGTAGTTTGCTGATTCGCTATTTTTAAAAAAAAGTTTTGGATAGATTCCAGTGATTTTTTTTAAAATGGTGCATTATACATTATACTTATTTTTTAAATACAGTGAGATAAGTTAAACTGAGAATGATTTTGCCATTAAACTTATATAAAAAGTTCATAACGGACTGCATAGAATAAAATAGTTTGGCTCAAGACCATCATAGCGTTAAATTCCCGACACTAGCGGATTATAGTCCAGAGTGGTTTGTTTATTATTTTACGTTATCCATCTAAGAGGATATTATCGACTACGTCGGTGACCAAATTGTTCACTATAGTTGAAGGAATTGAGCATGCAAATGTAACCAGTATTTTCAGACATAACTAATATGATATTTTCAATCTCTGTTTTTATCGATACATTTTTATTGAATTTAATGGAACTCTGCAGAAATCCCGATGAAATTATTTTGGAGAGGATTTATCGCATTTTATTTGAGAAAAAAATATCTTGATTATTTTACCGGTGTGAATATTACAATCGCTGCATCCTTAAGCGCGACTCTACGCGCATCCTTAAGCGCGACTCTACGCGCATCCTTAAGCGCGACAGTGCTTGTATTTTTGACTCCTGGCTGTTTGAAAACTTGCTTCTCTCCACAAAATGGAACAGAGTTCTTGGAATGAAAATAGGCGACTAGAAAAAGTAAAAAGGAGAGTGATAGAAAGCCAGGGAAGGTAGGATATAGACATGTGATCAGGAGTCATCGTAAGAGCGAGAATGCTATCATAAAAGAGAGGAAGAAAATAACGGTAGTAACTAGAGAGAAAGATCGTGCCTGAAATACCTGACTTAAGTGCAACACTTATTCCCATATGATCTCAAAGTACCTAGAGTTAAAGTCAGAAAGGATCTAAATTCGAAATAATCGTAATATGATTCCGTCTAAGTCTCAGTGGGCCTCGCTAAGCACCACAAGGAAGATTAATGCAGATCCAAGAAGTCTTGGTGGCACTTAAATTGTAACAATATCTGCTATAATGTATTTGCTCTAAACGGAATATGAATTAATCATTATCATTGTCCTCAGAAATGATGAAGACAAACAATGCTGATTAAATTACATTAATAATACAAACTCCGGGGCTTGCTTCTCAGCTAGAAATATTGCGTACTTCCTATCAAAAAAACAAAAAAAAAACAACAAAAAAAAACCAACAAAAAATACTAACCGACGTTCCCAACAATACGCAGGGTTTTGGATGCCAGTTTTCAAAGCAAGCAAAATCAGTTGCGTGAACGGCACTATACAATATTTCGACTATATCTCTCCTAATTTTGCCTTGCGTCATTCTAAGAAAAGCAGGCATCATAATTAGCTATGTCAATGTATAGCATAACAATCTAATTTGTCTGTGTGATACATTTACATAGCACAAATGGCACATTGTAGCAAGGTTTTTGTTAGGGCATCACTGTTAAAGTAACTTTAAGAATAAAGCAATTTCTTATCAAATTTGAAACGCACTAGTGTGTGAGCTCTGCGTCCAAATGCATCCTCGTTAAGAGTCATCCGACTTTTTATGGCTCTTTATGTGATTGTTAGAAAGCTGAAAATAAAGCATTATCAAGGAAAGAGGATACCATTTAACAATATTAATAATTCCCACATAAAACAATAATTAAATATCTTTAACAAAATAAAATTTTTATCTTTTTTTTTTTTACACAGAAATAATTTGACAAAGTTTATTACTGTACGCGTATACTTTTGTACACATTATTAATGTTTGCATATATATTGTTTTACCTTCCATTGTGAACATTTCTACGTTTTATTATTAATAAACGTTTTTTTGTGAATTGTAAGCATGTATATTCAAAAAATGATTTAACATTAGATTCATGCTGATTATGGATTAGTTGAAGTACAAAGAAAGCTAATTGAATGTAGTTAGAGTTAGGCTAATTAAAGAGCAGCCTTTCTTTATTCATTTGCAGATATAATACAAAATTTCTAAATAAGAAATGAACCGATTTTATTTAATGGCCGCATACGGTTATAACACGGTTTCTACTAAGAGCAAGACACTTGACGGCTACAATTTATTAATCTGTTCATGTAATTAAAAAGATCAATTATTTTGAAGTTTGAGTCAGCTATTTTTTTAAAATAATGTATTAATTTAATTAAAACTGTCCTAAGCGAAACAAAAAGTAATATCAGTGATAATCACTATGACAATTAAAAAAAAATATAAAGATTATTCTAAAATAGAGGAGACAATTTACTTAAAGTAATTGTCCGTCTTATGGAACCCTAATTAAGAAATTCGTATTGTAAAACAAAAATGAAGAAAAAGACCACGACGAAGAAAAAGAATTGAAAACAACGCGGAGAAAAGGGGGTGAAGCAGAAAAGAACTAGATAAGCAATATAGATGATAACATTTAAGGCAAAGCACTGGCTGAAAAATAATGATATTTCATAAACTGTTCCCCTTCAAGACGTTGATAATCAGAGTTCCCTATTACATCCTATTGAAGGTAGCTCTTAGCAATGTATGACGTTTATATATATATATATATGTGTGTGTATGTGTGAACATTGAAGTCAACACTTAGAAGATGACTTCAATGCTCACTTTTATATTTACACACGCTCTTTGATATTGAGCAATAACACTGCTTAACAAAAGAATCGTGAGGAAAGGATGTTCATCATTAATTAATCATAGGTAAGTATCCGAAGCTCATGAAGGATTGATATAAAGTTCATATATAATTTATTTCCAACTTATTCAAGTTGATCTTTCTAAGCTCCTACCTTTCTGTGGCACCATTTACGAGGCAGAAAAGGAAAAGAAAGAAAAGGCAGAAAGAAAGGCGAGACGAATCGTGGGTGATCAGCAGAACACACACACGGCTAAGAGACAATGAATATATTGATAAGTAACCATGGCGAAAGGGTGTCATTACAATGACAGGGAAATTCTGAGTAAAAAGAAAGGGAAAGAAAGAAAGAAACAGATGTGTTTTGATAACGGCTGTGTTATCTAGGAGTACGTAAACAAAACGGCTGGTCGACTGGCCAACGAAAAATTCAATTGAAAACGTTAATTTTGATAATTGACAAAACACAGGTGTAACTCAGGACTTTGGGTAGATAGGAAAAATTAAAAGCAACACAAGCCGTGTCCGCTGACCGATTTTTTTCGACGACACATCCTTGGCCTGCGATAATAAAATTATGTTATCAGGAATATGTACCGAAAGGAAAATGAATGGGGACCTCGGAGTGTTTTTTCTCCTTCCTTGGAGGCGACAGACTGACTGAAACTTTGGAGATATTTCTTTTTTGAGGCCGTGTCAAGAAGACCACCCATTTTGATAATTAGCAATAAAATACCTGACAAAAACCACGTGTAGAACAAGAGTTGTCATATTGTCCCGTTTGCAGCTAGAAAAATGATAACGGCGTTTAAGAGGAAGAAAAGGGAAAGAGAAGAGAATTTTTTTTTAGTTAAGCAAGATATTTTTATTTTTTTTCCGAAACAAAGCCGCGGATTCGTTCACGTCCGACTAAGACATCATTGGTCAAGTGGTGATCACGTGACGCACGAAGGAGGCTGTCGACGCCTCATCCAGAGTATAGGTATGAGAAGCTGCTACGAAGAAGTGGGGAGGGCAGTTCACGCCCCTCTGAAGTATGGTGAGAAAGTGGGAGTGAGGAAATGTTCCCAAAAATGGAAAAGAGTGGAAAATCCCTAACCAGAAATAAAAGAGGAGGATATGTATTTAGAATTATCGAGGAACCCCGGACGCCGACAGACCCACCCCGGTTTTTGGTCGGCGTCAATAAAAGCGAGAGGCCCCAACAGGCAGAAATCAGTTCTGGCTCCAGCGGAGAGTTGAGTTCAGCAGTTCCAGTGAGTTCAGCTGACCAAGATTCACGCAAATTCCGGACTCCTCTTCAACCCAAGAACAATTATTTTGAAGAGCGACTTAGATCCAGACCACCGAAATAAGTTTTTTTCGACTTTCGTCCAAAGACACACCGAAACGCCAATTTCTTAGAGAGCAAACAACTTGAAGCGTTAAAACTTGCCTAACGGAAAACGACGTGTCACAATCCACAGAATGGGTCGGGAGATAGATGTAATCCTATGTATCGAACAACTAGACAAAGTTTGTTACCTTTTTCTTTGATACTTTGAACTTTTTGAGTTTTCATTTTCTTTTTTTTATGCATATTTGTGTGGTATCACCCCCGTTGAACTCAGTTTGCATTACGGCCCCGGACTACTGATTGATCTCGTCTGCCTAAGATCAATTCACGGCGTGGGTAGGCAGACTGGAGATCAATGCAATTACCTTTGGTAACCAGGCGTTGGAGGCGAGTTGGGAACGACGAGGCTGATATCAAATCTAACCAGATTCCCACCCGAATCACCAAAAGGTTAGAACGTCACATTTGGGTGCTGCGACCGATACCAAGCCAGTTGGTCGTCACAGGACGAGACAACACGACTGACGCGACTGGCGGACGTCACGTTTGGAGCAGCGACACCCGAACGGAGCAGCGAACACCTGATACCGCGGCGAGGACGTCACAATTGGTGCTGTTTGGGGACGTCACAACTGGTGCCGTGATAGATCAGGATAGAACGTCACAGTTGGCGCTGCGACCGGGGGACGACGTCACATCTCTATCCTGGAGTTACAAGGTGCTTCACACGTTTCACGTACGATTTCATTTTCAAGTCTTTAACTGTTCCTTCGAACTGTTATAACAGAAACTCCTCTCTCGCTTGCCAAACGTCTTTTGGATATATTTGGAGCTTTTCTAATTGATCTCTTTACTTCTAAGTTGAAATGGTGATCCCTCATCCTGCAGTGACCTTCTGATCCAGCTTTCCTCTCTACTGTTTCCTCTATTTTAAAATTATTCACTGTTCTCATGATGGTTCCTGAATGGAATTTGAAGATTGAAACCAGAGTACGGATGTTGGTACCATTAATGAATGTATTTTTCCTCTCACCATTGCCCAGTTGAGAAGTCAGTGGGGCTGACACAAAACGATTTAATCTGTTCTCTTTCTAGCTGAATTGCTCAAAGGGTTTTTCAGTGATTCTTACTACAAATGGTAAGAAGATGGTTAAATGTCTTTTGCCAAAACCTAGAAAACTGTAACTCAACTAGTTTAGTGGGTTTTTTTTTAGATAGTAAATATTTTGGTGGATGGATGATTTTGAGGACACATGATTAGGACAATTTTGCTGTTACATTCGCTATATCGATTGACATTGCATGGCATGTCTGGACACTTTTCTTTATTTCTATTATAAATTTTGTTTATCGATAGGTATTTTCCAAAAGGTAAAAAAAAAAAATGCGTGTATTCGAATGCGCCTCACGATTTCCATGTCATATTTGCCGTCAAACGTTGAAACACATCACACACAGTTACATTACCGTGGGTATTTAATTTTGACATCCCCAATCCTCCTAAATGAATGCTGGACAGTTTACTCACAGATGAAGAGAAGACTTGAAGAAACACATATTGGGGTTCTACAGAAGGATGCTGGGAATACTATTAACAGTACACATAAACAACGAAGAATTTCAAAGGAAAATGGAAACACACACGGGAATTAAAGCAAGAGAGCCCAATCGACCTTGCTATTTAATCGATAGCTGCCGAGTAGAAAGAAGAGTTGGATTCATACTTTTCCAACTGGTACTTGTTTGCAACTAAATGTATAGAACTCGACGATTCCTTTTTCGAAAACTTTCATCCTCTACAATGAAGAACATTGAAACCAACATGGAAAAAACAGTAAAGTAAAAGAGATGACATCCGGTAGGTTCCTTGATTTTGTTTATCAATCTCTGTGTTAATGCCGAAATGTAAATATTTTAAAATTAATTGTATGCCTTCAACTACAGATAAAATATATTGTTTGTCATTATGATTTAAATATGTATTGTTATTCATTTTACTATATGTCGGTACTATTGTTTGGTTTATTTTGTTTAGTGGCATATCAACCTCAATTGGTTACTTTGATATCGAAGTCTAAATATTTTGTACGTATTTTTATGCTTAGAACTACAGATATCTTGTACAAAATTTCATAGTTTCAGTGTAAAGCTATGTTTGTTAGATATATAGTTTGTAGATCATAAAATGTATTGTTGGTAATTTTACTATAAAAAATGTATTTTATATTTTCTTTGATTGTTATTTTATCATAAAAATTTATTGTTGATTTTTTTATAACTATTTTAAGGGTTCACTATGTGCGCATAATTTACACCCTAACAGGTGCTACCACCCGGGGTCCGGGGGGAACCTGTGAATAACAGAGGTACTTCTATGCTCCTAAAAACGTCCAATCTCCTGATTAAAGGTTATGTTGTCTGATGTAGTTTATGGTCATATCAAGGACGGTGTGTTGACAGAAATGAATCTGCCAAGTATATAAGTGAATGTATCATTCCTAAAAGAATCCAAATTAAAATGATTGGGTAGGAAGAGTACTGTAATAGGAATTGTGCAAAGATCAGAACTCAATCAAGATTACGAATAATACAAGCACAAAAGGCAACATATAATTTCTACGGTACTCTGAAAGTAAAAAACAAAAAAATTAAACCAGGTTCTTGTCAGAAGAGTGGATCCAGTCATCATATACAAGGAGAAAATTATTTGTCAGAGATTAAAAGTGCAAGATAAAGAATATGAGGAATTTAAGTCGTGTAAATAGTTTGTGCAAATGCATGTGAGAGCGTGATGGATAATAAAAAAAGCAAACATTGCTAAGAGGTACGACGAATAGGAAGTTGTGGAAAGCCATGATCGCCCTCCACTTGAAGGAACATTGTAGACAGAAGACGTATCTGTTTTTAGAGAAATCTGGATTTTATGAAATAAATCAGTGCAAAGCAATATCCGACAAGAATTGTCACCAGAAGTAAAATGAAGAGTCCTAACCTCCTAAACAAAAAGGCTTTCAATATATAGAGAGCCAATATTAAACCAAACTTTTCAATACAGCAAGCGTATCGATTAACATCATATGGATCTACGAAAATTCCACTTGTAATAATCTGCACTAATGACGGTATTAACCAGCAGTGCCCGAGTAATAATGAAGGAGACAGTGACATTATATCAGACTGGAATCTGATATAATGGCGTCATACTGAACATACTTAGAATTTTGATAATGAATCGAACAAGGAATAGAACCAGGACAGTTTTTTTTTTATTAGCAATTATATCAAAAATGGATTAGACTAACACCATCATTGTGGAGTAATAATGTGTCACCTGTATTATAGACACATAATATTCCGATCTTATCAATAAATGACCACAGAAAAAATAAAGAAATAAAATCAAAAGTGAAAAAAAAAAAACAAATTAGGAAAACTTTAATAAAACCATAGATTGTCATCGGAAGTCCTAAAAGATTGGTTTCGCTTTGTTGTTGTCTTGTCTGTATAGTTTTTGTAACACAATTAATCATGTATTCTTTCTCTACCCACTTTCTTTCTATATATCTTACAAAAACACACACACACATATATATATATATATATATATATATATATGTGTGTGTGTGTTTGGAATCTATTGCGAAAAGAGGACAAATATAAATGCTTTCCAAATGATTACAACTGGTCAAGTCAGATATGGGATCAAAAAATGGCGCCGAGCCATCTGCTGTCTCTCAAACTATGCGACAGCGATCTTATGATTGAGGTAAATGGTAATTCGAGCTCTTCGTTCAGTTTGTTTTATTCATGAGAGGATATACATTTTTAAAAAGTTCATGCCAAGAACTAGAAATTAAACGAATGTGGCTTAAAACACTATATATAAACGCAACAATGTATCATGTTTTAATGACAAAGACAAAGGTTATGATATTTATAATAGTAGTGAAGATAATAAAATACAGTTTAATTCTATTTGATGTGTATTTAAAGTTTAATAAAGATAAAATATTGGAAAAATAAATTGATACATATAAAAATAGCGCACTTTGTATAATAATCTGCTAGACTAGACCAAATTTGTCCTAAACCAGTTTTTAAAGCATTCGTTTTTAAGTAAGGGTTCGGAATTGAAAATCAGGGAGCAGAGCTTCAATTCCAGCCTGGTTCGTTATATTCAGTTACGTGAAAAAAACTATTAGGAAATGTATGAATCCACCTCTTCTCCACCCGGCTTTGGGTTAATTAGTAGATTTTCCCTAACCTATTGCACAACATGCAATGCAGCACTAGCATTGGTGTTTCGTTGGCAAGATCACCTGGCGAAGTTCAACCCTCACCATACTGGCTTAAATTCAGAGTTTTCCTTCTCCTAGACTATAAAATACAGTCTATTTACCTATAGCCGGAGGGAGAGAGACGAGATGGATTCATACCTTTCCAGTAAGTGAATGCATTGGACTCGACTGGAATTAGATCTAGGCTCTCCGGTTCCTCAATCCACCATACCCCTAAATATTAATAGTAATTAGTACAACTTGTATCAATAACAAAATCTTCAAATAATTCATACAATCTAAATTATTTGCCGTTTTTAAATAATCTGTAGAAGGTTGAGAAACCGTTAAAAAAAAAAAAAAAAAAAAACAAAAAAAAACAAAAAAACAAAAAAAACCAGTCAAGTCAATCTAATGAGACTGCTGATCAGAGTCCGGGAATCTACCCGTCCCCTTTAGATGAAGTTGCCAAAAAGTAGAACAAGATAAAAGAGGACAATCACTTTATCGCTTCTCTGTCTTTAGCCGCAGGATACGTGTCTCGTTTCTACTCCGCGGGATTTCTTAATCTCCAGCAAAGCAGGTGTTGCAAGAAAATTATCTCTTCAACAACTTATATATATATATATATATATATATATATATATATATATTATTAGTCGGATTTGATAATTATATTTAATTAATTCATCGAGTCTGATAGAAACCTCAACAGAATGCAGAAAGCACTGGACGTCCGTTTCGTCCTATATTTGGGACTCATCAGCAGTGCGCATCCACTACCGAGAATTGACACCCTGACAGTTAGGTTGTCAAGCAAACATCATATCAACTGTTCCATCGGACCTCGGTGACGAATAGATTGCAAATCAAACTCAATATAGCGCTCGCTCACATATTCCGTGGTGGAACTCTTACTGAGTTCTCTGTAACCATAGGACTGTGCCCCCTGGATCCACGAGTATATTGAGTTTGATTTCGAGATTTTCGTCACCAAGGCCCATTGGAACAGTTGGTATGATGTTTGCTTGACATCCTAACTGTCAGGGTTTCAATTCTCGGTAGTGGATGCGCACCGATAGCGAGTCCCAAATATAGGGCGAAACGGCCGTCCAGTGCTTTCTGCATTCTGTTGTATCTATCAGACTCGATGGATTAAATATATATATATATTACAAAGTGTTAATCATACCTTGAATCAATTAGCAATATTAATGCAATTATTGGCGAAATCCCTTCGCTAGTAGACATAATTATAAGCATTATACTATTAATAATCCACTGAATGATGAGATCCTTATGTATAAAATGGATATGATTTATTTTTTAATTCAGATAGTACTTTCAAATGCTTCACACATTCATCTTCGGGCTGTATTTTTTTTCCTTCAGAATCAAAACTGGAAGACGAAATAAATGTGTTTTTCCGACTGAAAGATGTTTTTAAGAATGAGCTATTTATTAACGGTTATGTAGTGTTGGAGCCTGCAGGTCGCAACGCTAAAGTTCAAATATTTCAAGAGAGAATTTCTATGAATTTTGTAATTTGGTAAATCCACGAATTTTTTTTAATAAGTGTTTTTTCAGTTAATATGACATGAACTAAGTAGATAGACATATCACTCTATTAATTGAACTTAGTAGTTTATTTTTTCTCAGGAATTCTTTACTGGGGATCAATTGTTTTTCATGAACATAATTTTCATGAATTTTATAATATATATATATATATATATATATATATATATATATATATATATATATATATATATATATATAACAAATCGTGAAGCCGTTATATACTAAGTCGAACAGTTGTAATTTGTATAAATATCACTAATATACCTCTGGAAATAACACGATACACTATCAAAGTATTAGATTGGTAGCCGGCAGTATAGGTATTTTGTGTTTCTAAAATATACGATATCGATATATATGTATTTTATTATGAAATGATTTAAATCCGGTATATTTTTAATTTGTATAAACGTTATTTTAATTGGAAACTCATACTTAAGTCGATGTAAACATCTACCGGCCAGAATATACTAGAAGTCTTGTTAGAAAAATATGCGTTTTTGTTTTCGGGCTTTGTTTGATCAGGAGGTCCCACGTGACTGAGGAGCCTAAGGCACGTCTGATTTAATGATGGCTTTCCTTAGGGTACGCAGTTTCGAGTCCTACCAGAGGGCGCGTGTTTTTCTAAAAAAGGTTTCTCGAATATTCATATGTATTTTGTAAATAAATAAAAACTTAGCATCTACTCAAATATAAATATCCATTTAAAAATAACGTTTAAACAAATTAATTAAAAAATATATTTATATATAAAAAAAGATTTACACCATGGAGGATTTACTTTCTTATTTCAGTGTTGAACGTCATACTGACATCACTTTCCCGTCTATATTATTAATTTAAAGCATCATACAAACTATATTTTCTCGCCTTCTTCCATAAATTTGTCTGCTCGATCGTACTTTCGGCTTTCAATATATCATATCCCTCTTTGATTTAATAATCCACATGTAAATTTCTACCTTATCCAAAAGCGACAGCCTTTCCACTGAGGCAAAACTAGCTATACTTGTCAAATTAAGATAAGCGGATAATCCGCCCTTATTTATCAGTAGATGTCCTCTCCTTCCTTCACAGAAAGCGTGTCCAAAGCATATCCTTCGCCCATCACCATCTTTTTCGTGGGTTTATGTCTTGCGGTGATGGGAGAACGGAGTAGGTGTGCAAACATTTCACTCCGAAGATTATCAAATCAAGAGACTTGTATATGAAGAAGTAGGCATTGAATAATGATTTCACTGTTTGCTTTGCAGTTACTGAACTGAAACTCGGTCGCCTTTGGTCACTGTCGTTTTACTCGCAGAGTAATTTGAACTGAACACACCATTTCTGGCCTCCTGTCCCATCAGGTCAGCAATGGCAGCTTACTTTGGTAATATTCCCCAAGGATTCCACTCGTCTTAGATTTTAGTCACGCAGTCATTAATGTAGCCATGTTAAGTGGTTGCGCTGGCTGTCGGTGTAGTGGCGTAAAATGTGATATGGATTTAAAGACTTATGAAGCCGTTAGTCATTAGGGAAAGTGTGAAAGTGGTTTACATTTTCTTGTTGCGTATATAAAAAGAAACACTTCTCTTAATCAGTTTCGGGAAGAAGAATTATGTCAATTATAGAATTTGTTACTCCTTTAAAACAAAAATAGTAAATACCTTAATGTGCAGTCAGACAAAATCTATTGAAAATCTTTAAAGATTTAAATTTTTACTTTCTTATGAAAATTATGAAACATTACAAAATGCGCTGGCTAGCCCCAAATTCCAAGCCAAACCGCATTGGTCAGAACGAATAATATACGCGACTTGCATCCGTTGAGGGTCCGGACGAATAATATAAGGAGGCTTGCATCCGTTGAGGGTCCGGACGAATAATATAAGGAGACTTGCATCCGTTGAGGGTCCGGACGAATAACATAAGGAGACTTGCATTGATGGACTGCCTTTGTTTAAGTTTTAATCTAATAGTAAAAAAAACGCGCAAAGTAACGTGGCAGCGATAAGAATGTGAAGATAACTCTCCACTCCGCAGATTTCTTAGCCTGCTGAGACAAGTCCCCACCTGATGATGGCAAGCCGTTACCCGTCCTCGCTATCTTATCCCTTCCTCCAAGAAACAATGCGACTATTATTATGTCTCCTCGCTTCCCCGAAATTGAAAGTGATGAAAAGAAACCTAATAATATTTTCTGTTGTTGATTCAGTTTGTCATGGAGCTTCGCGGGCCTCAAAAATTGTCGATAGATCACAAGTAGCCCAGAATACACAGCGTAACAAACATTTCAATGGATTCCTCTTCAAGTGATAAAAATATAGATGTATCAAACTTTAAATTGAAAATGCTATCCTAAAATATAAACCCTTCTTCAACAGCGCCGGTTCCGCTGGCTTGGACATGTATATCGTATGGGAGGATTCTGAAGGGACTTTTGTACAGAGAACTGGTCACCGACAAGAGAGTACGAGAGTGACCCAATGTTCACCTTAAATACGTCTGTAAAAAGTCAATAAAATCGGCATTGGCTTTAACCACGGCCTCCAGATAACTTCGCAATCTCCTGCAACTATTATGGACGGTCTCTGTTTAATTTGCTCAATGCTGCTATAATCATTGCATTCAGTCCTTTGTTGTTACAATGCATTTTCTTGGTCTCTCACTCAACTGCGCCCCATACATAAGAACGTTGCAAGGCATAATTCACGCAGGAGAAAGGAGTTTTTATGGTGAATAACATAATTCATTTGAAGTACCCAGCATGTTGGCATGATCTGAACCCAATTGCTGTTTGTGGTGGATGGCAAAAGAAGTCTATAGAAACTGATGTTAATTCCAAACAGGACATAATCTTCATAAGCCATCTTACTCCATTGGAATAACATTCCAACAAGCCTTCTGCCAATGCTTATATCGATGATAAGAAACAGGACTTTAAAAAGTCCTCAAAGAGAGGGCTGTGCCCACACTATTGAGATGTCTTGGGCATTTCCTACTCTGTTTAAGAGTTTTTTTTAAAGTATTGTATTAATTTCTTATGCAGCTAGTATTTATCCCAGTATTAAAGTTTTGCCTATTAAATCATAAAAACCTTTTCTTTTCATATTTGAAGCACTTCGCTTATAGGTGAATCTAACGACACTATATATTTTCACTAGCCTTAAAAGTTTGCCAAATTATATATATATATATATATAATCCCTCCCTGGGGTAGACTGTGTCCTTGAGAACATCCGAGTATGAATTTCTGGGTATTATAAAACTAATGACTTCAGCAACCATGTTTTAATAGTGCTCATATTGTAATTTTTGCTGTTACTATCAAATTTTGTGGGATTCCTTATTACTGGTTGTGATAATGTATTCATTTCTACGTTCATCGACTCAGGAGACGACCAATCATATAAATGAATGCAACTTTGTCATAAATATGGCGACAAAGATGAGGACAATAGACTGAATAATGTAAATAGTGAACATGATACGTCATCTCAGAAATATAGACTATATATAATACAAGTGTTGGTGAATTGATTTATGACCAACTAACACCAAACACCTCTGATAGAGGTAAAAGAAACAGGCGGAGAGTCACTCACTTGAGTTTGGACAATGGATGTGATAAATTAATCTAATATGATTCATAGTCTCTACTTATCTTCAAAATTCTCGAGGAATTTTCTCACACATACAGTTTTGTCCTTTCATTCTAACCGTAGTAATCCAACAGGAGTACTGGATTTTGGTATTACTGAATTGATCATATATTATATATAGGCTCTGTTTTCTTCAATGAGCCCTCAGTTTAATCTTTATTTTGAGCTTTAGTTTTTATTTTTACTATTTCCGATAGTGACTACGTTTTCACGACAAATATAACAAAATTCAAACTATAAAGCATTTATTGAAAAAAAAAAATCTGTTTATTTTCTATTAATTCCAATATTTATTTTCCATGGCCATCTTTCGCATTGATAACCATTTGAATACGATGAGACATATTGTCACTGAGATACTTACAATATTCTGAAATCCTTAAATATTTTTGCATTTTTCTTTTGTGTCATGCAGACACATCAGACATAAATATACTGCAGTTATGTATGCGTATCTAAAACTAGTTTATTCTGCAAAATTTCCATATACATTGGACCATTCCTGTTCGTTCCAAAGCCTAGAAAATATAAACCAGATGTTCCAAACTTATCTAGCTGACAGGGTTTTTCATTGTTGATTTTTTTTTATCATATCTATTTCCTGGAGGCCTTCCGACATAATGCTGGCGTATAGTAAATTTCTGTAGTGTGGAATAATCAGAGAACATTAATTTTCCCTATGACACCTCTGTGCAATGTTCATACTTTTTGATGAATGCCAACCGGTTCTTTTACATTTCCAGAGTCAATCTTGGGTTTTGTGCAGGTTTGAAGGTTGATAGTTGAAATAAATTGGCCAATTTGGAAGATCAATTCATACGGTTCGCATCTGCCCTCTTGAGAACGAGAACATTTCGAACCTTTTATATGAATTTGTCGGAGATCGCGAAAGGATACATAAAAAAAAAACCATCAAAAAACAAATCTTAACTATAGTTTTATTTTTTTTGGAAGGGAAACCTTCCTTTCGCAATCTTCAAAGAAACATGGATCAAGGTAAATCTTTTTTTTTTTAAAACACAAAAAAAAAAAAAAAAAAAGTTTGATCTTTAATTCATGTCATTCATTCTGCAACATTTCCATATACATAGAACCATTCCTGTTCGTTTCAGGGCCTAGAAAATATAATCAAGATGTTCCAAACTTACCTGGTAGACAGGGTTTTTCATGATTCGTATTGCTGAATTTTTTTATCATTTGTATTTAATGGAGGCCTTCCGATATAATTCTGGTGCATAATAAGCTTCTGCACTGTCCAACGTTCATACTTTTGACGAATACCAACCGGTTCTTTTTCATTTCTAGAGCCAATCTTGGCTTTCGTGCATGTTTTCAGGATGTTGATTGAAATCAATTGGCCAATTTGCGAGATCCATTCATACGGCTTGCATCTCTAACTTTTTATATGAACTTGTCAGAGATCTTAAAACGATGTATTAAAAAAAAAAAAAAGCAAACAAATCTTACCTATAGTTTTCTTTTTCTTAATGGAAGGAAAACCTTTCTTTTGTTATGTTCAAAGAAACAGGGATCAAGATAAAGCGTTTTAAAAAGGAAACTACGATCTTTAATTGGAATGGAAAATAATGGTGATCCTTACCCTGAATCCATCATAAAAATTCAGGAAGTGGAATGAGTAAATACTAAGAACTTCAAATACCTCAGGTTACCGATCAGTTATAACACATTTAGTGCAGGAGGTTATGGTTATATTAACCGTTTCTTTATAAGGAAACATCTGGCATTTAATGACAGAGCAGCGAGTACAATGTTTATTTGACATTTATAAAAACTTCTGAAAAGACTTTTTTAGGAAATTAAGTTTCTCAAGTCTGGTTACTTTTATTGCTTTTCAATTATTGATTGGAAGAGGGGATTCCTGAATCTTCTATTTGAAGTGGGGTGGAACATTAACATCCGGATTTTTTTATTATTTTTCTTTGAGTTACATGCGCTATCCAGTTTAGCTATTGCTTCTGTTGGTAGTCCACAACTGATGTGGTTTCTGTTATTTGGTACAGTTATTTGTCGCGCCTGTTCACAATATTCAAAGAAGAAGAATCATTGTTAAGACCCTCAGACGTTTAAAAGCCTTTTGTTATCATTGATATTAGAAAGCGATTGTATACAGCTGACATTTATATAATTTTGAACGAGTTTGCCAGCAGGCGTGACATCCATATGAATCTCTCGATCTGACTAGACTATTTAAGAACATCATTCCAGTTTTCAGATTGATATTTTGGTTTCGTAGCAACTACCGGTGTTGGAAGAAAATACCTCTAGTAGCGCCTATGTTCAATTTCTTTTTCTCGAGCGATGTTCTGAAATGCCATCGTCAGATTGAGACCAAAATATCGATGTTCTGAAATCGATAAAAATGTCAGCTCTATACAACACTTTCCGGGTATGGATAAAAAAATATCTTCCAGTAAAATAAGACTGTAGGTCTTACTGAAGACAAAACTTCCGCGAACCTCGTCGCTGTTGTTACATAATGACAAAGAACTGTACCAAATATGTACGTGGCTTTTGTTTTTATTTAGTTTCGGAATTCGGTCACCAGTCACTATGTGTTATACTGGAACACACCTATTCTATAGTTAATAGACTCTCCCACCTATAATAAGTAGGAGTAGTAGTAGCAGTCGCTCAGTGAGTTGGTCAGTCAGTCGATGTCGGACGACCGTTAGTCGGATATTAAAGTATCAGCCACCACAACTAGATTGCTGCGTCATTAACTCATATCAAGTTCCTAACGTTTTGTACGTCGAACTTATTTTAGGGCTGACTTAGTACAAATACAAGCCTCCACTGTGAAACCGCTACATAACACTATGTGCATGGTAAAATCTAATAAAACTATTTTCCTTTTATTCTTCTTGGTTGTTAATACTCACATCGTTTCAGCCAATGCACTCTCCTTCTTCAGATATCTGTCGTACTCATAAATATTTGGAATCTTGAATCGACTCATTATTCAATGCACAAAGATAGATAATTCTCATTTCGCATTCTGGGCTTTCTGCATCCGCTTATCTTCTTCATTTATGTGCCAGGTCCTTTCAGTACGTGGGTGATCATCGCTCTCCACAATCTCCTATAACTTTCAGCTATTAGTAATGTTTGTCTTTTTAGCATTCATCCCACTCCTTGCTCTGCTATCCATTCATATAAACACGATGGCCAGCTGCCTCCTATCCCTTCTACCTTCGATATTTCCTGTAAGTGTCAATTTTCCCTAGCCTTCCTTCCTCATTATGAGTCTCAAAAGTTACAGATGTCTGTTTCTGGTTTTGAATATAAATCTCTTTGTTTCTATTTTCGTGGCAGCTTTCTCGTTGCTTAAACGTTAAACTTTGAGTAAATCATGTTTAACTCTGAAATAATATTTGGTTTGATATAAGTAATGATTTTAATTTATTTACAATAGATATGTTAAAATTGTGGTGTGTCATTTCTTCTTACTCCTTGTTTAGGTAAGGTAAGGATAGGAAAGTCAGCCACTCAGTATATAAAATGTAAATGGCGCAGCTACTCGTATCCGAGGATGCCAGTCTGCTAAGGCGGCTAGCTAATCCCCATTGCAGACGCTTGCTCAAGCACATTTGTTTTTGGAACACCCACAGAGCCCCCTTGTACTTTATACTTCAACTATGCTGCGCAGGCCTTAGAGTTTCTCGAAGAGCCCCTGATCTAACGTGATCACCAGTCTGTGACATGGTTAGCACGCCCAAAACCTCGGTCTCGATGACTTGTGTCTTCGTGCTAGCACATGCAGCGACGGCTTCCAAGGGTTCCGTCTACCCAATTTCACTCAAAAGGTTTAGGTTGACCGGTGGTATGGTTTTCCGGTTTCCAAAAACCCTGGAATCACCTCCTCCATTTCAATAAGATCAAGTCATCACCTTCTTGAGTAATCGACCACCATGAGATTAGAACCTGTGTCTCAGAAAGCAAATGTTCTAACCACTCGGCCACGTGCCCATAAGCCACTCAGTATATCAATGGTTATACATTTCATAAAGATATATCGCGGACAGACTACCTCGAGAAGAGATCTGATATTTTCGCCAAGGGTATTAGTGTTAAATCAGTACAAACAGCCTCAGAATGATTTCGAACCCGTGACGGTTTCACTAATTAATGTGATATTTATAACTTTTTATGTGTGTACAACAACCCTTCAATGGCTTTATGATGAAGAATCATTTATTAATCATAGATGCAATATTCTTGAAAATTTCAAAATCAAAATTACATTAAATTTACATCTCACATTATGGATTTACTGATTTGTCTTGGGAGACCTTTTTACTTTTATTTGAGGAAGTAAATTTCCTTTTTATCACTTCAATAAAGATTGGAAGCCTGAGGATATAAGAAGGCGATATTGATATAATTATTCCACGATTATCCTAAATATATGTCATGTATAAAAATAAAATAATGCCGTCTAATATTATTATGCTATCATATTCCCTGATTTAGCAACAACGGTAATATAAAAATATATATCGTCTTGTGTTTAGTATGGAACAAATTTGAATTTTACTATTTACAGTGAAAAATTATATTAAAGCAAATGGACAAAGTAAAATAACGATATGATAAAGATGTGTAGATGCATATATAAAAGATTAGTAGCTTTATACGATAATTAAAAAAAAATAATGGACTTATCGAACTTTAAAATAAAACAAAAATAACAGGCTAAAAATAGATATATGGAATCTATTATAACAGACCACATATGATAATATGGAAATAGAAAGATACCTTTCAAAAGCTAAGGGGTTATTTATAATTGTTGAAAACTATCAACGTTTTGGTGTACAGACAACTCTTCTCCAGGTCCTATTATTTTTTTTACAGCTTTCAGCTGACTGGGTTTAGAATTCAGAGTGATCTTTCCTCTTGACTGGTGGCAAACTCCTGCCAAAAAGCCTAGCATTTGTCATTATTTAAACTAAAGTTGGAGGAATAAGGTCTAGATTCGTACCTTTCCCAAATGTATTTGCGTGAAACGAACTCGACTTGAACTCCGGTTGCTTCTTTCTAGTCTCAAGCTGATATATATATATATATATATATATATATATATATATATATATATATATATATATATATATATATATATATATATATATATATATATATATATACACACACGAGATAGAGAGTAGTGAATAGCGGTTCGGACTGAGGAATCTGTGAGTCGAGTTCGAATTCTAGTCGAATCCATTATATTCATTTACGTGCTAAAGATATAGGAAAGGTATTAATCCTCTTTTTCTCCCTTCACTTATGAGTAAGTTGCAGGATAGACTGGGCTCTATAGCCTTGGATGGCAACTGGTCTAGGAGAAGGACAACTCTGAATTCAAAACCTGCAGGGGATATTGTGACACAAAGTGCACCAGGTCTCTGTATTCGGCCCTTCAAAATGTGTGGTTAATTCTGCACAAAACCTTGACCACTATTGTCAAATCGTCTGGCCTGGTGTCTGGCTGTCGCTTCTTAGGAACTGAGCTGCTTGACCCTCATACTTCGAACACGACGGAAGAGTCCACCTCCATATATATATATATATATATATATCGTCAGAGATGTAAAAGATAATCAAGATGAATAATATACAACAATGCCCTGATCAACAGTTGAATATCAGTGATAATCACATGTACTGGACCAAATTGATTGTAAAACAGTTTAATGTAAATTTTGGAGGCCTCCTTAGTCTTCGTTTTGTTTTTTGGTTCTATTATATTGACTATAATTGCCATTTTATTTTGGGTTTATTATTGTGATTCTATTTACCATTCCTGTAATCATAGGCCGGTTTGCCATGGACACCCAAGACCTTCTCCAACATGAGTAGAAATGGTTACATCCAATACTATAAATAACTACTTCGTGAGAAAAAGTAGACAGAGATCAAATAGAAGTTGGATGATGCCGACTATTTCCAAGACAATGTTTTCCAGGTCAATTAATTTTCTCAAACACAGGAAATAATGATATCAAAGATGTATGATAGATACTAGGGTAATAAAACTTATTTTAATACTAGGAATAATTTACTGAAACATTTCTAAAAGGTTGTTATTGTTGATATGAGTAGAAAACAACTCATATCAGCAAATATGCACACCTAAAGATGACTGTAGATCACATGTTCAAAACAGTGTCTACATTAACGAGGAGAAGAATAGTTAGAAAATAATGGAATTTATTTTACAATGATGTGAACAAAATTCAAAATTTAATCTTTGGATACCTGTCTATGCGTGAACCGGATGACTGGAAATCTTAATCCTAATATTAGGTTGATACAAAAGACCCCAGAAATATTCCGTATAGTGTTACTGAAGTATCTTTGTAGTTTAATTAGAACTTTCTGTAATGGATGAAATACTTACGAAAAAAGTTATAAATTAATTTTTTCGAGAAATCTTGTTGAATATAACACGCAGAAAATATATTGTTTAATGTCAATATTTAATCGTTGTCAAATGCCAGTAAAATCTAGCTCATGATGTCAGTGTCATCTAGAAAAAACATGGACCACTAACAGATTATAATGAATGTCTGTAATTTAAAAATACGCGTGGAAATAACAATGCAATTACAAGAATATTCTGAAAAATCTCAAAAAATAAACCACCCTGTCGGCTGGGGCTGTAGAATACGCTGAATGCACCTCTTCCGAGGGGGAAGACCCCACTTCCAATGGGGCGTCCCGGGCATGACGATAAACTACATCCGCGTCCAGGGTAAGGACAATAAACTACGTCCAACGGCAAGGTCTCTGATAAAGAGGTTTTGAGGAGCGGGGAACCACCTCTTAATTGCTGGTGTTCCCAGGTCCACCCTGACCCGAGGTGGTAGCACCTGTTAGGGTCCGAGCTATGGGCAAATAGTTAACCCCCAAACTGAGGTAAAAAGCATTATAAAAGTGTAAAAATAGGTTTTAATACCAGAAATGATTTGAAAAAAACTTATTACATGAAATTAATTTTTGAAAAAAAAAAAAAAAATACCAGAAATAGATGTGACTGTACTCAAAAATAGAAGTATTTGAAAAATGGCTCAAATATATATATATATATATATATATATATATATATATACACACCTTTTTTACCAAACTATTGCCATGTATCTATTTAAAAAATTGTGATGGCATTAAATGACCCACTGAGGTTGATATGTCATAAAACAACCAACCAAATCAAAAAAATAACTTTTTGAATCTATTAATAGAGAGAAGAACTTCATAACGTAAAAACTGGATGATCTCGAGAAACGCAGCATTTAAACCAACGTAAATATAAGGAAGAGTAAATTTTTTTTTTTAGTGTTGGTTGGATTTTTCTGAGCGTCAGCGCAAAGAATCTACAGGCCGGCTTACTTTTTAAAGATTTCTCTAGAGCCTTCGATTTTCTACATAAGAGGGATGTCATATGCCAGAATGATCTTCTCCATGTTTCCCCCATCACAGTAACTGCCATAATGATGCTATGCAAAAAGACGAAATCTTTGGTTAGATTCCTAGGCCCTAGCTTATTCGGCATTAAAATAAGGGTCCTTCAGGGTGACTCACTTGCACCTTTTCTTTTTTTATCTCTCTTGACTACGTAGTGAAAACTTCCCTCAACAAAAATCATCATTTAGATTTTACTTTATCTCCATGCCTCAAGTCGATATCTTGAAAAACAGGTTACAGATACTGAATATGCAGATGACGTAGCTATCATTGCAGACACCATTACCAATGCCAAAGTTCTCCTGTATTACAGAGAAATGATGTTAGACTATGAAAAATAGCTGTAAAATAGAATTCATAAGCTTCAATCATCAAGGCTCAAAAACTCTTTCAGATGAATCAATAATATCTGTCTTTTTTTTTTTTTTTTTTTTACATACCTAGGAAGCAAAATGAATTTTACTGAAAAACGATGTGGACATTCGCATAACTAAAGCCTATGCAGCTCTGATATAATGGGTGTAATCTGGAAATCTAAACTACCAGACAACACAAAGAGGAGATTCTTTAGAGTCACTGCCGAGACAGTGTTAATGGATAGTGTCACTGCTTAGACATTAACTAAAAACTTAGATTCTAAGCGTAATGGTACTTCTAATCGGATGCTGATAGCTACATCTCTTGGAAACAACATCCAACTAAATCACAGCTCGATGCACACACTCTTGATATTTCAACAATCTTACGGGAACTCAAAATATGCTTTGCAGGACACTGTTGGCGAGCAAATCAAGAACTCGCGACTGATCTATTGCTTAGGACACCTAATTATAGAGCAAGACAGGTTGGTCGCCCAGCAATCTCCTACATTGACCAACTATGTTATGACCCAGAATGGTTGTATCCAATACTATAAATAACTTCTTCACGAGGAAAACGAGACAGAACAAAATGAAGTAGGATGATGTCGACAGTTTCCAAGACAATGTTTTTAGACCTTGATAGAACCGTGATAGTTGGCGTTAAAGATTCATAAATATCTGAGTTAGCTGGATGCAATAAAAAATAATCTTGAAATCACTCTAAGAGAAAGACAATTCAAAACGTAAATGAATAGTACTCGTTAGGCTCTTGCCACAAACACATGTCCTGTTGCTATAGCTACAATAGAAATGCTGGATCAACAACCTTATGTTACCGGAATCGTGACGTCATGTTTTCCAGAATTATCACACAGTAGTTCGGTCTATGTAATGCTTTTTGCTTAGTCATAATCAATGAAAATTTCAAAATATCAGAATATGCTTTCTAATATTTATCGAATCTAAACAGAAATCTTTATGATGAAATAATACAATTTCTAATGTAATACAAAGTAACGTATGTAAATATATGATACTAGATTTTTGATACTTGAAATTCGATTATGGATTCCATAAAATTAACGTTAAAGTTTATATAGCCTCCAGTCTTTCTTGGAACGTTCAATCTGCTTGCCAGAATGCGAGAGTTTCTCTAGTAGACCTCATAGGTCTACCGCTTATATAAATAACTGACATCGCGTTGTCTTGTGTATGTTTATTCTAGGTTCAGCCGAGTCCACTTATTTGTTGAGATTGCTTTCTCAATTGACGTCTTTTTTTTTTTTAACTTGGTGACATTGAACGTATCTTCTAGGCTATCCCACAGGTCACCTAGATCTTTTTAGGTGTTGAGGTGACACCATGTACAAAATATACATTGGTATATTTTAGGGCGAAACCAGTACATATTGGGATCACTACAGATCAACTCTTTAGATACAAGATTCCTGATGAACATTAAATTCGATTCTGATTTGTTTTACCGTCAGTCTTATACACTTATAATCTATTTTCTAAGATAGTATAGAATGATTCTTGTTGTGTTCTCGAAATTATTTCAGAAATGCTCCACTGACTGGTGAGTATCAGAGAGTTATTGTCAGTTTATGATTTTTTGTCAGTTACCGAGTGATATATGCAAAGTCCTGTCAATGTTTATTAAATGTCAGTCGGGAAGACAATTTACAAACAAGAGGAATGTTAGGATTTATAGAAAAGTACGGCTATGTTCTTGAGAGTATACAGTTGTTGAAATGAAAATTAGCTATTCGAATTACGATACTTCAAAACAAACCAGCAGAAATTTTCCATGGCAACTTGCTTATCATTAACAATATTGATCGACATGTTATAAGCACCATTACGTTTTCAGAAAAAGAAGAAGAAATAAATAATATAAGTGATTTTCTTATAGATTTCTAAAATACAAATAAGTAAATTTTTATTAGGAATTTATTAAACACACACACACATATATATATATATATATATATATATAGCTAAGTGTCGAATCATTATTTGGCATTTACATTAGAATGTAAGTGTTTCTCAGCTAGGCTATGGGCTATCGATCGGAACAATAATCTGAAGAGTCAATGTCTGGTGAATACGGCGGGTGGGTTGGTACTTTCTATTTAAGCGTTTACAATTATATATTTACCTAAGATTTAACATCATCTCCTTTGAAATATTCACCTTGCGCAAATATACACCGGTCCCAGCTTTCTTGCCACTTTTGGAATGCGGCCTGAAAGTTGTTTTCCGTAAGCGATTTGATGCCCTTCTGCGATAGGCTCTGTATCGCGGCAAGTGTGGTAAACTGGTGACCTTTGAGCTGCATTGTCAGCTTGCAGAAGAGGCAGGAATCTTCATGTGGTAAATCTGGCGAATAGGGCAGGTGCTGAAGCGATACAATTTTTATGTGGGGGTGGGGTGAGAGTAGAAACGGACGCGTGAGGAGAGCTCGGTGACAGAGTGCATTGTTTTGAAAAATCCACTTTTTCGCATTCCACAGTTCCGGTCACTTTCGGCGAACGTTCTCCCTTAAACACCTTAAAACATTGCAGTATAACTATCGATTGACTGTCTGACCCATGGTGACGACTGCACAATACTAGGTGTATTGCTAAAACCAATGAAGTACTGCATATACGTGAACACAAAAACACAAATTTCACAACTTCCGAAGTAAACACAGCGTTGTTACCGGGCACATGAAGATCACCACTAGCTCTCATCACGTGCATACCATTTCATATTAGGTCCTTGAATAAGTTCTCGCTGATTTATCATGAAATGCGTAAACATATCACTATCCATCGCTAGTCACTACTTTTTCCCTTCTCTCGGGCAACATTTGAATTCCACGTCCGAAAAACGACATTTTGAGGCAAACCATGTGTCAACCTATTTTTTGGTATCTGCTTAAGAATGAAAGTGCTACTCAACCAGGCAATGTGCTATCGACTGAAACAAGTGATAATCGGAGGGACAATGTCTGGTGAATACGGCGGGTGGGGTAAGACTTCCCATTTAAGCGTTTCCAAGTAGGTTTTCACCCGTTTTATAATATGTGACCTAGCGTTGTCACGTTGCAAAATACCTTTGCTGTGTCTCTGCCTGTATAGCGGCCGTTTTTTCTTCAATACTCGGCGCAAACGCATCAATTGTAGTCGATAACGATCGCCCGTGATGGTGTTGGTGGGTTTGAGCAACCACTTATAAACTACACCCAGCTGATCCACGCAAACCAGGGCAGAACCTTCGAACCATGGATATTCAGCTTAGCCGCCGATGTTGCATGGCCGAGCTTACCCCACGATCTTCTACGATTAGGGTCATCATAATGTATACACTTTTCATCGCCGGTCACGATACGATACAAAAAAAATAAACCTTTCCATTTCTACCACAGAAGCAGTTGTTCACACGTGACGACGCCTTTCGACGACTCTCGGCTTCAACTCGGACGACACGCAATATCCTTACATTTGAATCATTTTTAATGCTTTCAAACGTTTCGAACTGTTGTGTGATCAACTTCAATTATTCTACAAGCTCAGCTTTTGTCTGGCATGATTCTTCAATAAAATAATGTCTCAAATTCTTCACCTTCAATTTTCTTCTGTGAGCCAGTGCATTCTTTATCTTCAGCATAAAACCATTATTTTTGAAGCGTCTATCTCTGCATGTTGTTTCCGACAGAGCATAGTCGCCGTAAGTCTCAACAAGAATTATAGGTGCTTCAGCTGCAGATTTCTTTTGAATACATTAGTACAGTGAAATTCTTCGCAAATACACTTTAATGTTTAACGCTATGAAAAACAAAGTTTTTAAACTTCGAAATGATATACACTGAATTTCAAGCTTGCTTATAGTACTTTATAGATGTTTACTATCTGAAACTACGTGCACGTTCTGGGAACGCCATCTGTTGGAAAACAGCGAGAAATTATTCAAGAATCCTTATATATATATATATATATATATATATATATATATATATATATATATATATATATATATATATATATATCACACGTGTGAGAATTACACACAATCGGACGGTGTGCTCCAAAACGTTAACGTAAATGTTCTGTTTATAATAAACAGTATTAACAACATTTACCGGCTAGAATATGCGAGAAATTTCCTAGAAAATATCTGTCCTCTGACATTCAGGCCGGTAAATGTTAATACTGTTTATTCTGCGTCAGATATTGTAATGCCGGTGAACACATTTTCTTTAGTAGGATTTAACAATTGCACAGGTCGATAGACGTAATACATACTGTTGTGACTCCCCCCCGCTGGTGTGTCGCCGCTCCAAACGTGACTTTCGCCTGTCTGCGTCAGTCGTGCTATCCCGTCCTGTGACGACCAACTGGCTTGGTATTGGTCGCGGCACCCAAATGTGACGTTCCAACCTTTTGGTGATTCGGATGGGAATCTGGTTAGATTCGATATCAGCCTCGTCGTTCCCAATCTGCCTACACACGTTGTGAATTGATCTAGGCAGACGAAAGCAATCAGTCGCTGGGGCCGTAATGCAAGGTGAGTACGAATAAGTATATGCAAAAGAAAAATAAAATAATAACTCGAAAAGTTCAAATGTGTTAAAAAGGATAACAATATTTTATATCTGGTTGCTGAATATAGGACTACGTCTTTCTCCCAACCCGCTATATGGATACGTGACACGTTGTTTTTGTTAGGCGATTCTTAACATCTTAAGTTGTCTGTTCTTTAAGAAACTGGTTCTTGGTGTGTCTTCAGGCGATATTCGTAAAACTTGTTTTGGTGGTATGAGTCTAAGTCGTTCTTCAAAAATAAATTGTTCTTGGTTAGAAGATGACTTCGGAATTGCGTGAATCTTTCAAGTCAGCTATCTGCGAGGCGGTCTGCCAATTGCCAATTCCAACCGGATCTGGATCTGGAAATCAACTCGAACTGATTTTCGCTCGCTGCGACTTTGCTTATATGGACGCCGACCCAAACCGGGGTGGGATCGTCGGGGTTTGAGGTGCCTTGATAATTCCAAATCCACAATCCCCTTTTGTTTTCGGTCAGGAAAAATGTATTATTTCCATTTTTGGAAGTCTTCTCTTACCCATATGAGAACAGAAGAAGGTGGGAGTATCTCACCATACCCTCAGAAGGCATCAACGGTTTTCCCACTCCTTCGCAGTAACATCTCATACCTATCCCCTCAATGGGTGGTAGCAGGCCTCCCCCCTGCATCACATGATCACCTCCGCCTGGCTCTCGTTAACATTCATCCAATGGGCGATCAACAGTGTGGGTGTGACCAGACTAGCCTTGTTTTTAAAAAAAATATATCTTGCTCAAAGAAAAAAAAATTATCTCCTTTTTTTTCTTTTTCCATTTCTTTCTTTTCTTTCTCTCTTCTTCTCTGGCCGCCAACAGAACAATACGACTCGTAGTGTGATAATCTCAATTCTTAACCCAATGTCACTTTCATATGGAATTCGTCAATCAGATTTTCGCCAGCACCAAGTGGCGGGTCAACCAGACACACTCACTCTCCGGCGCCAACCACTGATACGATGAAACGACTTCGCCAGTCAACGAAATTTTCGCCATTTTCTGATAATATTGTTTCGCTGTCATAGTCAAATTCCAACACAACCCAGATGTCTTTTCTCTCAATGACACCTTCCCATCGACAAAGACTTAACCTAGGGTTGGGTTCTCTTTGCGTGTGGTCAGGACATTCTTATTTCTCGGTCAACGGAAAATCCTTTCCCGATAATATAAGTTCGCCACCATGACAAAGTTAATTTTTTATCTATTCAAAACTCTGTATCTGGTTATTTGGCTCACCTGGAATTTGTCAATTAGCTTTTCGACAATGGCCATAAAAATTTTCACCATTCTTCATTATCAAAATAACATCGCTAAATGCCCCTTTTGTTATGGCTTTCCTTTATCATCTAAGTTTTAACTCTCGCCTCTCTTTTTCTTTCTTTTTTTCTTCTTTTTCCTTGCAGCCCTAAATAGTGTCACACTGTTCAATAAATAAAAAATATTGAAAACAGAGGTAAACGTGTCAACTATAATAATATTTGAAGAAATACAAACGTCGAATTAAAATAAAATCCTTTAATTCTTTAGAAATTGCTTTCTTCATATTGCAAATAATAATTGAGCAAATTATGAGCTCTCAAGAAATTTAATCTAACTTAAGGGCATATGATTGACTTAGCAAAGAGGAAATAGAGCCAGATGAAACGGATATTTATAAAGTGGGACGTAGATTCGATCCTTATCAGAGAACATATTTTCTTTACTAAGATTTCTCAGCTCCACCGGCAGACATAAATCAGTTTGTTTAATAAATAAGGAACGTATCGTCTGTTTCAAATACGAACTGTACACTATAATAACCTACACATAATTTAATAATAACTATTAAAACTTATATATTAAACTAGCGGAAAGAATAGCAAAAAAATAAATGAATAAATAAAATGTAACATAATGTTTAAAAAACCAAAGTGGTAATAAAAGATTGACGAAAATGCAGTTTAATAGGTTCATCTATCCTTTTGGCGCAGTTGAGGACGAAACTGCGACTAAAATGCAAAAAAGAGAATATGTCATATACTATATGGATATATATCAAGTGTCAATTATACTTCAGCCTAACAAACATTCTTGTTTACAGAGAGACTGCTGGTAGGACTTAGGTTTCAAAAATGATTTATAATAATTCCTACCAGCCATCCCTCTATGAGCAGATGTGCCCATTAAATATCTAAAAATCAAAGGTTAATTATACTTATATATAATATAGGTCTTTTTCTTTTTAATCGCTGTGCACTGTTTCCGGCTCTCGTGAGATTATCCATACCTAGTTTATTTACATTTTTTTTTTTAATTCTCTTTAATTTCGGAAATTTAGCTATTTTCTTTTTAACCTTTCAACACAGGCGCCATTTTGAATATGTAATATAGCAGTTGAATAATTAACATTGAGGTTCAGCTGGAGTTACAATCATTGAAGCTGTGATAGAAAATGATTAAGATAAATTGTTTTCTTCTTCAAAAAACCCTCTGGCTAGGAATAATATACCGATTCTCTAGAAGATTATTCATAATGGTTCCTCATCTACAGTGGATAATACCGCCGGCAGGGAAAAAAACAGGAGTAGCCGACAGAGTGAATGGAAACAAAGGATCTATTTGACAGCTTTCCTTACAGAAGTTAGACAGAACAAAAGCAGATGGAAATGATACGCGTTACCAAACTATTACAGTCGTGAAAGAGCCAGCCTCTTTTTCACTGGCCTCGCCAACTAGAGAACGTTTAATATTCATTGACAACTCGAAAATGTTTGTGAAGCAAAGATATGCCTGAATTCGAATTATTTGGGCATATATTTCATTTGAGTTTGTTTAAAGACTGAGAATATTTCGCTTTATTTCTATAGATCGGACAATTTCCCTGCCTTCCAATGACGATTTAATATAAATTCCCCAATGGCTGACATCTTCCATAAGCCATTATGAAATAAATCTTGTTTTTTGCTGTCAGTTTCATCTTTTTCAAATATCGCGTATTTAAACGCGGTTTTTAAAATATCGGATCATTTCATGTTCTCCCCTCGACTTTTTCGTATATTGAGTTTATATGAATTAATATATATATATATATATATATATATATATATATATATATATATATATGATAGGAATCGAACCAAGCTAAATGATATAGCACGTTAGGCCAAATGACGGTTCCGTGTAGGATACGTGTTCTATTCTTATCGGGGAGCGTGGGGGGGGGCACATGTTTTCAATGTAATTTCTCGGACCTCCAGGCCGCTAAGTAAGGTTAATACTGTTTATTATAAACTTAAATATTTTTTCTTTTAAACAACGTATAAACAATATGGAACAGATGAACAGGTTGCTTGGAAACGCTTGTTAGAAATGTTCTAAATAAGATTCACGTCGTTCGAGATGGGAACATTGTCTGAAATGATTCGAAACTGCTCTTAAACAAAGACAAGATGCAGCTATGAAATACAAGTATCTGGAATTTTCCCAGTGACTTGAGACCAGCCCAAATGAAGAGTAGATCAGATGAATCGATTCTGTTCGTTAAAGAAATAGAAGATCATTGGAGAAGGGGTTTGATGAAAAATATACAATTCTGACTATGAAACAACAACAAGTTCAGATGATTTCGGGCGCCATGGCCACATCTGGAACAGCGGGACTACGTTTTGCCTCATGAGACAAAGATGGATGATGCAATGTATGTTTAACTTTCAGGAGAAACAGGTACTAAATATTCGCATTCATCATTGCACAATATTTATGTGTTATGCTCCGTTCTACTGGTCAAATGTCGTTTAGACTACTTTTAACATCATCAACGTTACAGTGGA
>CAHIKZ030005543.1:942500-1000000 GCA_903632075.3 Acanthosepion pharaonis
TGTAAATGACTGACTGCATTGGAGTGATTCCTAAACAATAAGGAGCAAACTAAAATACAATAACTTTTCAACAATTTCAAAAATAAAGTATTACAGATATAAACCTTTTTGTACCAACTTAATATGCTCTTAAGGTTTATATTACATATAGGATTTTTAAGAATCATTGTCCATTGAATTATCTGGTGTTTCACATCACGAATTAAATAGCACTGGTTACTCGTAAGCAGGCAGCTATTAACTATTTAATGTCTTTGGAATATTTTCAGTAATTCCTCAAATTAACAAATCTTCCAGTCGTTATTTACACGCTGCGTATTGTCGTAAACTTTGTTGTTATTATCACAATGTTTCGACAGCACCCCGGCCTTCATCAGGCACGTGTCAATTCGGGTAACCTTCAGATTGTTCCCATTCCTCTACTCATATCCACTGCTATCTCGTTTGGTTTGCAATTAAAACTGCTCATTACAAAACTGTACTGTGTAATTAACTGAGCAATACTAAAGACATGCAGAATTAGTTCAGTTTAACTCCGTAGATTAGATAAAGAATTTCTTCGAAGGTTAAGCGGTTTGACAAATACCAGATGACGGCTAGATGGAATAACAGCCGAAAGGTTATAAGAACGACAACAAAAATGAGGACAATATTCTGCATGTAAATAATGCTAATAACGATAATCCCTTATACCATAAATTCAAACAGTAATCTTCCAGAGATAATCATATTTAGTTTTGTGAGATTTAATCTAGGCAATTACTTTTAATTCGTTATTACCTGGGACAGAATTCAGATATTTTTCACTATAGATGGAATGTTTTTAGAAAAGCAACAAAAATAGCACACAATATATACGGGTGTAATAGCAAAATGCCCAGTTGTGAGATTAAGTTATGAAATGTATCTTAGAAATAATTAAGGATATCTTACTGGAATTATCCGAGGCTTTTATAACAATACTGGATTAATTTGAGCAATAAGAATTAATCTCCAAACATAAGAGAAATATAGTTATGAAATATTCATAAACGAAAATGACATGTTCATCATTAATTAATCATAGGTAAGGACCGGACCAAATTATCAAGAGGATCTTCGTCCTCAAACCTAACTTTCAGTCCTCGAGTAACAAGGAGCTTCACAGGTTTCACGTACGATTTCATCTCCAAGTATTTTTTTATCTTCTCCTTGGACTATCATGGCTGAGAATCCTATCTCACATTCCACATAATTGCTCTCTTCATTTCTAAGTTGAAATTATGACCCCTCTTGTTGTGACCTCCTGATCCAGTTTTCATCGTTATACTTTTTTTTAAACATATTCTGTTTTCTTGATGGTTCTTGAATGGATTTTGAAGGCAAAAACCAGAGTATAAATCTTGACACGATTAACGAAAACCCTGTTATATATCAGATCATTGCAAAAAATTAAAAAAAAGTTTTTACATAAAAAAATATTAGTGGAATATATAATTATCCATTTAATAACTGTCTCCAATCCTTCTAAAAAGATTGTCACAAAGTGCTTTGTAGAGACTGGAACGAACAAAAAGCCGAAATTTAAAAGAATACGATGATTGCTGGAGCGTTTCCAATTTCAACTCCTTTACCCTCTTCAAAGTCAGTTTTGCAACATGCCGTCATGCGTTGCCGTGAAGGAAAATGATATGTTCCCTTTGCCAAAATAGCCCGCGTTTTTCTTGAGTAGCGACATGATACTGGTGATTTGGTTGCAATAGCTCATTGCAGATACTATTTCGCCGGTTGGGAGAAGGTTAAAATGAATTATCTCTCTGCTATCCCACCAAACAGCTTGCAACAAATTCATTGTATGGAAGCCCGTTTTAACTACGGGTTCTGCACATTCAGAAGCATGTTTCCATGACTGTTTGTATCGAACATTGTCGTAAACGATACATTTCTCATCGCCTGTGACAATTCTGTCCAAGAACGGCTCCTATTTATGGAGTAACAGCAACGAAACACGATCGAGATTGTTCAGTTTTGTCAGAGAATGTGGCACCCATATATCGTGTTTGGAAACAAATACAACAGTCTTCAAATGTCGACAGGTGTTGAAATATCGATTTTGAAATTCTTAGCCATCTCTTCTGCCGAAATTGTCAGTCTATTGTACATGATGGCAAGCAGAGTATCTTTATTGACGTCGGAAGATTTCCCGGAGTGAGGAAATCTATCTAAGCACTTTGTGATCGTCCAAAGTGCTGCAGCACGATTCAAATAAACTTTCTGAATATTTTGGTCGTACTTCCGACTTTTATTCCTTCTCGAAATTCATAGAACATAATATGGTGTATGTTTTCGTCCTCCAGCGTTAACGTATTCAGAGGTGGGCAAAATGTCAACATTCAAAAAAGTTTGACTCAACTGAACGATGCAAGGATTTCATTCTAAAACACACCAGAAATCTGCATCAAAAACAAACACCAGTGTCAAATCGCTGACACGATCACTTGTATTGATATAGACACACACACACACGTGTGTGTGTGTATATATATATATATATATATATATATATATATTAAACATGGCACGTGGAACTAGGACCGTCTACCCCAGTGAAGCAACATTCCAGTCAACTGAAGAAGACGACCGAAACGTTGTAATAAATATGGCGACAAAGATGAGGACAGAATAGTGTAAATAGTATTGACAATTTTTAAAATTATGATCTAAATGAATATAATGTATAAACGCCGTTATTGTTTAAAATTTTTACAAGGACAGGAAATTATGAAGAGCTATGATCGCCAACGTCCTAAAGAGGAACGCGACTTAGAAACAGAGAAAGATGGAATTCTCTTCATTTTGGGTACATGTGCCTTTTATTCAGTCATGGCAATGATACCTGTTTTAAAGTTTATTTTCGTTTCGTTGCAATGATATTGTCATATAAGGCAAAGTACGCAGAGGTAACGTTAATCAAGTACGGACTGCGATAAAAGGCATGTAAACATATTTGAACATTCTGTAGACATGTTTGAAACTTTTAAATCTTTTTTATATGCCGTGCTCAATCAGTACTACGCGATCATGGCCCTCCACATCCTCTTAATAGCTCTTAATATGTTTTGCTTTTTAATTGTTTCTTCCAAGCCCTGTTCTGCCATCTATTTGCTTAAAGCCATCAAGTATGTTACGCACTACTTTCTTCTGTCCATCAATCTACCCCGTGAGTATAAGATTTTCCAAACTTCTTTCTCAATTAGATGTCCCCAAAATTTCAGCTGTCCCTTAATGATGTTATGTAGAAGTTTCCTTTCTGGATCTATTCTCTCTAAAACCTCGTTGTTGCTTACATGTTCATCCCATGATATTCGTAGAAACTTTCTATAGAACTTTTCTGTTGCTTAAAAGTCTTTTCCTCATCTTAGAGGAAATTGTCCACCATTCGCTGCCATGCAAGAAGACATATCACGTAACAGTTCAGTAATTTGGTTTCAACTAAGTTTTCTGTCTTTTAATACTCTTAGTTTTTGGAATGCGTCTTTGGTCATTCCAATACATCTCCGGATCTCAGTGTCGCATTTCCATCCTCTGTTAGAACACTTCCTAGATATTTAAATTTCTGTACCTGCTTGATTTTACTGCCCCCGACCTGTAAATGGCATTTGGGGTTCGCCCTTTAGCCGATATCCATGCATTCTGTCTTCGTGTAGTCCATACTTCTTCTGTAGGAGTTTTTTTGTAATTTCCTTTCCGTGTCTGGTATTTTGCACAAAGATTAAAACCTGGGAGAAAATCCGTATCTATTAAATAATGGTTCAATATTCAACAGGCACAATTAAATACGGCACTTCTTTGATCTTTTATTCAGGAGGTAGGCGATCATGGCTCTTCGCGTTTACATGTCTTTTGTTGTACTAAGTAACTTCCGACCTTTTAATATTATTTCGATATGAATGATCACAAAATGATTAAGTAGATAACTCGATATCGACTTGCTGCTTATCTTGCCTTCAATGTGCTTTCAAAGTGTTAAATTCTCCCGGATCTTTTTCCCCAGTAGGAAACTGTCTTTGTGACTGCTAATATATATATTTACTTACTCTTTACTTTTACTAAAAATTTCCTCGTTTCTCGCATTGTGTCGACCGCATTATCAGAATTTCTTGATAGACCCTGATCAAATTGTTTCACTGGGAGTAGAATGTCCAGACATTTTCCAATATCAATTACAAGACAATAAAAATACTATTTACTAACACTTACTCCACTAACAACTATTTACTAACACTTACTCCACTAACAACTATTTACTAACACTTAATCCACTAACAACTATTTACTAACACTTAATCCACTAACAACTATTTACTAACACTTAATCAATTTCGCATGATTCGAATTTTCATTTATCTTTGTTCAAATCTTTATTCGTAACAACGACGAGACATTTGGATTGGAGAGTTAGCAGTAATTTACTAATGCTAACTTTGTAAGTATTAACAACATCCGGGTTCGTCGTTATTTCATCCGAGAAGCGATTTGAATTTAGCAATTTTATTTTCGGGTTCATTTCCCCGATAATTTCTTTTTTTTTTAATTCCTAGAATGGCAAAAAATCACAGCGCTTGAAAAAGCAGAAGAAACGTTTGCTTGAGGGTGAAGCAACCAATAAACAAGTTGTAATCCAACAGGAAGTTCGAAGAATGCAGCGTCTTTTATTCAGCGTCACGTAGAGCATTAGGTAAATAAGGTGGGGAAGCAGCCCGGAAAGACATAAGCATGCTATATATATATATATATATATATATATATATATATATATATCTATCTCATTAAATCAATAAATATAGATACATGCCACCATACATGCGTGTGATCACGTGCATATATAAATCTGCAAATAAATATCTTATTTAATTTTTGGTGTTAAAAAAACAGTGCTGAATGTGGTAATACAGAGCTATAAAGTATATATTAATAAATATACATATTAACTTACGTGGACTGTACGAATCGGCGTTTCATGTTCAGGTATATTCAGGTATCTATAACAGTAATGATCTGTTCGTTAAAAACGTTAGTATTTTCACAAATCCTGGGTCCCGTGGCAACAACGTTATATAGTATATTAATTTTACGTTTAATAATTATAGAATTAGGATCTAATATTGAGGTATGGATCGTGATTCGACTTAGAAAAATTATAATGTGGGATAAAAAAATAAACAAATAAAATAAATTAAAAATAAAAATCGGAGACGCGAAAATTTTTAAAAAATCGGTAAAATTGAAGGGATATCCAATCAAGGTGGGTATCTTTATATAAAGTATAAAAAAAGAAATATTGTAAAAACTAATTATAAAAAAATATAAATAATACTATTACATATTTATAGATGTAAAGATAAGAAAAATAATAAATATATATAAATATAAAGAATAATTAATAATTAAAATATATAATTATAGAAATAAAAATAAATATAAAATTAAGGAGAATAAAGTTATAATTATAGAAATAAGAGACGCTATAAGAGTCATAACGGTATATAATAACATAAAAATGATGTTAATTACTGAGGTCTGAAAACAATAAAAAATACTAAGACGTGATAAGAGGGGTAACTATGAATTGTTAGATTTATTAGGTTAACCAGAATCGAAATATTTAAGAAAGTTTTTTATCTATGAATGCATGTGGTCATAAGTTCACTTGGTATTTCAGTAGATTGGGGTTATCAATGTGTTTAGGCATGATAAGTTTTCCAAGAGGTACAGGTTAGATAATTCAAGTTACTAATTGGGGTGTATTTATCCTGTCTTAATTTCCCAGAAATATTTAGTGCGTTGTTGGAATATTGAATATTGGTAAGCATCATTGTGTGTTGATAATACCGGGATTTCCAGTGGATCCAAAATAAAATTTAGTTTCTCCATTATGTCTAATACTAGCTTTATAAACAATGCCTTTAGATATGCATTTGAAATACAGTGGGCAGGTCTTGTTTTACTGTATGTTTTTCGATATTGCTATTGCAATTGAGGCTGTTTAATATTATATTATTATGATGCTATATATATATATATATATATATATATTGTTCAAGGTTCTTTGTACAGCTATAGCTAACTCCAATGTTTTTGTTGAAATTGTTTTTCGGTATTGGGGTACGGTTGAAATGTTTATGGATTAAATTGAAATAAATTCTACCGATATTAGTTTTGACACTGCGGTTAGACAGTGGGTTAAATCAAATTATGTCGCCCATTTTAGGCTTATGCCTGTTGTTATCTGTCTTGTTTTTATTTATGTATTCGAGTCTAAATTAGTGCTTACTTTTTTTCTAAGACATCTACATGTTTGTTTTTGTGCTTGTAAAAATTGTCTTTATTGCTAGAGTTAGTTGAATGTCTAAATTGTACTGATTTGGTTAAATTATTTAAAATTCTAGGGTGATGGTTAGAGTTCTTGCTAACGTATCTAAGGTTGTACAGTTCTTTAATGTAAGGTTTATATATTCCATAGGAGAGGTCAAAAGTGACTTCCATTAAGATGATCATCTTGGTGTTGGCGCTAGCAGCAATACGTAATCTATGATCCTTGAAGCATTTGGTTAGTTTTTCTAAGTCGGTCTGTTTGTTGTGGGTTGGTGTTAAGTAGAAGGATAATCCCCTCACCTATATCCAGCCCAGTGCTGTTGATATCAAATGTGCACCTGAATCTGCAAAGTAGTAGTAAACCAACCAATTCACAAGCTTCTGCAGAGTCAAACGCCCCCATCGCTACAGAAAAGTTCGGGTTGATTGTTTTCGTCATCATGGAAGCATTATGAAATAAAATCAGTTTTTGGTCTTGTTTTATGATGTTAACTTCCTGGTTATTAATAGTGCAATATTTTTTTGGCCAGATTTATAGACGCCGGTCGTAGATTTTCCGTGATCGACAGGTAAAAGTTACAGTTATGAAATTGCATAAAGGTGCATTAATTTTTCATTTTAGAGAACCAGTTAAAAGCATCAGCTGTGTTCCCGCACTGGTTAATTCTTCTAATCTCTTTCCTCGCGTTTCTCACCTGTGGAACACCCTTCCTGCTTTCTAGTTAAACTTCTATTTACAAACTTGAAAAGATTAAAAGCAGCGCCAATCGCCATCTTCTTTTATGCTAAACCCGTTCATTTTTTTTTGTATTCTTTCCCCACATCAAACTTCCAATTATCTGTCACACTAGCTTGGGATGAAAGTTATAAAAAGTGGAAATTTTATGACTATATATATATATATATATATATATATATATATATATATAGACATTTTTATATTTAACGGTATTTTTATAGATACAAGTATTTAAGTAAATGCTCTGTTTATAATAAACAGTATTAAATAACATTTATCGGCCTGAATGTCCGAGAAATCTTCATGGAAAATATTCGTCCTTTGACAGGATTCGAACCTGCATCCTATACGGAACTGTCATTTACGCTGACGTGCCTTGACCGCTCGGCCACAAAGGATCGTTCGGTTGAATTCGGTTGGCAAGGTTGAATTTACTGCTTATAAACTTCAACATTCCATGAATCTCGTACATTCATAACTGCTCATAGCGTATCAAATGTAAACAAATGACGTCATATATTATTTGTCGGACTTTGTCCACTTAATATATTACATCATTTGTCTACATTTGATACGCTATGAGCAGTTATGAATGTTTGTCCATTTCTTAATATATAATGTGTGTACACATATACCACGTGTAGAAGCAAAATTCTCCAAATCGTGTAACAGCAAAATTGTCCCAATATTACATTAAACTCTGAACCGTTGTATCTTAGAAATTATTCAAGATATATTACTGGAATTCTCCGGTTTTTCTAATACTACTGGATTTTGGTTGAGCAACAAGAATGTATAATTACTCTCCAAAGCTTAACAGAAGAATCGTGATGTTCATCGATTAATTATAGCTAAGCATCGAAAGCTCATGAAGGATTGAAATAAAGTTTAAATATATATCATTCCAGGATCATTTTCCAACTTATTCTAGATAATCTTCGCCTTCTGTCCTGGAGTAACAAGTTGCCTCACAAGTTTCAGTTACGATTTCATTTTCAAGTCTTTTTTCACTACTCTTTGGCGCTGTAATTCATTTCACGTGTCAATCGTCTGACGAATTGAGTTTGAACTTTTAAAAATGATCCTTTAGCTTTAAATTGAAATGATAATCTCTATTCCTGCTGTGACCTCCTGATCCAGTTTTCCTCTCTACTGTTCCCTCTTTTTTAAACTTATTCATCCTTGATGGTTCTTGAAAGCACTTTGAAGATGGAAGCAAAAGTAGGAATGTTAGTACCATTACTGAAGACATGAACGATCTTTTTTCTCTCACCATTGCTCAGTTAGGAAAACACAAAAGGATTTAGCCTTTTCTCTCTATAGCTGAATAAATCAAATAGAGCCAAGATAGCTAAACGGCTTATATGAAAACCTGGAAAAAAGAAAATTAATTTCGTGTTTGTTTAGATATTAATGTTTTGTGGAATGGACAATTATGCTGTTACACCATATATATATATATATATATATATATATATATATATATATATATATATATATATATATAATTATTAATTTAAAAATATGATTCCAACTCGCGACATAAGAGGTCTCATGTTTCAAAACAAGAGCCGAAAACTTCAATTATTTGAATTAAATTGAATTAAAGTAAGCTCTGTTCCATCTTCAAGAGAAATTTTTTTTTTTAAATACTAAGGAATCTTGGATTATTTACCTAACCAGTTCTTTCCTATTTTCTATATTTTCATATATATATATATATATATATGAATGAGATAACGATATATATTTTAGAGGAAGTTGTAAGACAAAATAGAAAAGGTTGAAAAATAAACTAGCCATTTTGTCTCAATTTCCTCAATGCGCGCGCACGCACACACAAGCGTGTATATATATCTTTCTGTTATCAACGTGATTTCCATCATGACGTCCATTGGAATTAAGTTTCTTTTCTTCCTGTTCAAAAATGAGCGTTTGGGGCCACCTACTGGGCGAAAGTCGGCATCGATGCTTTCATTCCAGGAATCAAGTACCAATTAAAGTCACGTTCATCTTCTTGGTTCTCACCTGCATTCTCAGCCTCAACAACCCACACAGGAATCACGTCTGCTTGCAACGGATGTCTTGTCTCCGCTCGTAACGTGCAAGAGGATCCTCAAAGAAGCGAAGCTGCCGTTTGCTGATAGAATGAAACAACGTATAGCATATTGCAAGTTCGGTTCTAGAGATTACTGGCAGCTTTGCAAGAGTCTGCTTAGCCACTGCAATTCCTAAATCCCTCCCCTATTCAATCAATTCCAAGTACTGACATCTACAGTCTGTAAGGAAGGATGCTTTACTCGGAAATTCTCTTCCAACTCAACACTCATTCATTTGGAGTACACACACCTGATTACCCCACTAGAACAGGGGCTAGTGATATGCGCAGTGCCCCGTCACTGGTCTCAGACATCTCTAAATTAGACTCCTATACGGCAAGCGGAGTTGACAGACTTCTAGCCGTCATCCCAAGCTAGCTCCACTTCTCTCAAAATTCTACAAGTATTGTCGAGCTACTCCCTGCTTTCCGGCTTGTTGGAAGTCCTTCTTTGTAGTTCATGTTTTTAAGTACTCTGGAGAACCTTCAGTCTCCTCTAACTATCGTCCTATTTATCTACTACTGCTCTTCGGCAAAGTATTCGAGGATTTAATCAATGATGAAGTGGTTAAAACTCTTACCATTCATGACCTACTCTCTGACAAACAATATGACTTCCGGTTTCCCAGGTCTACCGCTGATGTTCTAACAGCCATCACTAGATATGTATATCAAGCTCTTGCTAAGAACGGCTAGAGCTGTGGCTCTAGATATCTCAAAGGCGATTGACAGTGTTTGGCACGCTGGTCTTCTACGTAAGCCCTAGAGTTACGGTATTATAGGAAGGTTTTTTGATTTAATCCAATCGTTCCTATCAAATCCTGAAATTAAATTAGAGCTCGCTTCCAAGTCCCCCAAGGCTCTATTTGGGTCCTATACTGTTTCTTATCTTCATCAATGATCTTCCTGATGTCATCAAAGTATGTATTTAAGCAGATGACAGTGCAATTTATTACTGTCTCAAAAGCAAATCTGTCAGAGCTGACGGAATTAACCCGGCTGTTGTACTTGAAAAGGACATCAAAACAGTGGAAATGGCTTGAAAATATTAATGCCTCCAAAAACGAATCTGCTCTCATTTAACCAATATTGCGAAAATTTTCTGTCCGTCATCAGCATAGCCGATTCTTGGAGAGCAATACACCGCAACTTCTTGACCTTAAGTTTTCAAGTGACTACATCATATCAATAGCTGCATCTACTACAAGGAAATTTGGGCCACTATATCGTGCCAGAAGAATTTTCTCGGCAGAGTCCATCCTGCGCATTTACCAATTTACCATTCGTTCATGCATAAAATACTGATGCCATATCTGGTCTCTTGCTCCTGCTATTCATTAAAAGATTTTTGACAAACTCCAAAGAAGGATCTACAATTTAATCGATCCTGAATTGGCATCTCGATTTCAGTCACTTTCTCAGCAAACATGACGTGTCTTGCCTCTACCTTTTCTGCAAATATTGTCATGGCTGCTGACAAGCTTTTTTCATTGGTGAATGTAAGCGTGCTACTAGATAGGCATCTAGTAACCACATTTTTAATGTCTGTGACGTTACCCTGTGCCTCTGCCCCCGTGCTATCCTGTGGCGACCAATGTGACTTGGTATTGGTCGCGGCGCCAAATATGACGTTCTAACCCTTGGATGGGAATCTGGTTAGATTCGGTATCAGCTTTGTCGTTCCCAGATCGCCTCCAACGTCTGGTTACCGAAGTAACTGATTTGATTTCTAGTCTAACATACCCACGTTGTGATTTGTTCTTAGGTAGACGAAATCAATCAGTCGTCGGGCCGTAGTGCAAGCCAAATTCGAGCAAAGGTGACACTGCACAAGTGTATGTGAAAGAAAATAAAGTCACAACTAGAAAGATTCGAATGTGTTAAAAAAAAAGAATAAATATTTTTATATCAGGTTGCTGAATACAGGACTGCGTCTTTCTCCCAAACAGCTTCTATGGATACGTGACACTTTCCGTTTGTTAGGCGAGTCTTAATATCTTAAGTTGTTTTTCAAGAAACTGTTTTTTGTATCTTCAGGCGATATTCGTAAAGCTCGTTTGGGTGGTGTGAGTCTAAGTCGTTCTTCAAGAAAAAAAATTGTTTTGGGTTAGAAGTCTAAGTCGGAATGCGTGGATATCTTTCAGTCGGCTCCTGCGATGCTGGTTTGCGAGTTCACAGCTCAACTCTGTCTGCTCTGTCACTGTCTGCGTCTGCCCAACTTCCACTCCGTCTATATGGACGCCGACCAAAACCGGGTGGGGGTCTGTCGTGGTTTGGGTTCCTCGATAATTCCAAATCCGTAATAAGGATTTTCTTTGTTTTCGGACAGGAAAATTTATCACTTTCCATTTTTGGAAGTCCATTACTTTCTGTTTTAGAGGGGTTCTTAAGGGAATTGTCCTCCCAAATTCTTCCTTTCTCATATTGGTATCTCACACCAATCCCCTCAGAGGTGTCAACAGGTTTCCCTTCCTTCTCATATTTTATACCAATCTTGAAAAGAATCACGTGGAAATTTATGTCTTTGAAAAAGATGATATCCTGATCTTAATGGTTTTCCATTGATCTAACTTCCTTTGTAATCGTACAAGAAATTATCAGTTGTCGTTTGCTTAACCTATGTACTACACGCATGATATTTAATTCATGTTCTGAAGAAGCCGAGGGAAGGCAAAAAGTAAAGGTTGGTTTATCACGTGAAGAAAAAAATAAATTATACTATTATACAAGAAATGAAAAATTAGCAGGTGTAGAATCGCCATTAGGAATTTTCCAAATAATTTTAAAGTGAATTCTCAAAGCATGATACCTCAAGTATCCACAATGCTATGATGACCAAGGAATAGTATGAAGGCAGAGGAAGATCGGAGAGAGATAGGCCTCTTAACTAACCACATAATGCTACTGTGAACTTGTGGAGCATGTCTCAAGACATATTTTGGAACCACAAATTTGGTTTGCAAAGAGGGATAAATTAATCCCTTGCATAAAGCATTGCTCGGAAGAAATCCATTGGACATTCTTCGCCCAGTATACATGTATTCAAATCTTACAATCAAAAAGATTACTACTATTTACCATATATATATATATATATATATATATATATATATATATATATATGTGTGTGTGTGTGTGTCTGTATAAATTGCGACTTAATTATTTTCACCTTCCGAATGATCGATTTCTCAGAATTTTTATCTATGCCGGCACTGAGATAGCGAAAAATTCATTATAAACTGGGAGTCCCTCCATTTACTTTCATGTACAGATAACTAGCACATAACCATTTACCCATATTGAAAATATACAGGCTAAGTTTATAAATAGTTTAACACTTCATATAATGTATTACTCCTATAAAATGCATGCTTTACATACGTATATAGTATGAATTCGTATTATAATCAAAATATTTAATTGCAGAATTATGGTGTATGAACCTACAAGATGAAAAAACAAATGGAAATGCCCTGTTTACAAAATTTCAAATCATAAACAAGTTTGAAACTTTATAATGGGTCTTAAGTCTTCTTTAAGGGATAAAGAGATATTTTATCACTCCAATAATTGTAATATGTAAAATCTATTCCAAAAATATTATTTAGGTTCGGCCAAATTGTGAGATCCTGGGCGACGTTGGTGCAGATAAACGCACGTTATATGACGCTGTATCAAAGATATGGTATCGGTTCCTTAAATCAAGTAGCAAAAGATATGAAATTATCCACTTGGCTACTTGTATTATTTACATTATTCAGACTTATCCTCATTGTCATTGCCATATTCACAGCGTTTCGGCCGTTGTACACTCCGGCCTTCTTCAGAAGATTGGAATTTCGGACCGAACCCTTTATATCGTCCACTGGGGTAGATTGTTTTAGTTCTACGTGTCATGCCTCTCCGGTTATCTCAATTATTTCCTTTTAACAACTCTCCAAGTTTTGGTTCACCACTGTCGTGGCCTGGTACTGAACGCACAACACTTTGGGTCTAATCAGCAGTGGTGAACTAATATATATATATATATATATATATATATATATATATATATAGGGGGAAATACATATTCGTATACATGAAAATTGTATTTTTATAAATGTAAAAGCCTTTAAGCAAAAACAAATTGATACATTTTACGTGTAAAGATACATTTTATTAAAAAATAGTAATAAACTTAATTCTTATTCTAACAGAAATTAATGCATTTTATATATATATATATATATATATATATATATATAGAGAGAGAGAGAGATTTAGATAGAGATAAAGAAGAGGGATATAGAGTTATAGATATATATATATATATGTATACATACACAGCGACAGAGAGACACAGAGAGAGAGGGAGGGAGACATATATATAAAACTCGACACTGAGGGCAACACCGAGCAACGACAATGTTTCATCCTTCAGCACAATCTTCTAGCAACGTATGGTGTGTTTTGGCTTAACTGTTTATATATACTGGTCAACGGTACCTAATGGGTAGTAAGGTCTATTCTATTATCCTGATGGTTACTGGGTGGGTGGTAAGGGTTACTTTTTTGATTATTCTAGACGCAAATTGAGTAAAATATTTATGAATTTGAAGGTGGTTAACTTTTTACTCATTTATTATTAATAGCTTTATTGTTTGTTTATCATTATTTCATTTGTGTTTATCTGTGCATGCATAATTTGTTTATTTTGATTTTGTGTTTATTTTTTACGGGTTTGCTTTATTATTTTTTTATTTTAAAGTGTGTTACATTATTTGCATTGTACATAACGCATTTATTTGCATTTTTTAAGTTGGGATTTTACAAGGTATTCTTTTTTGTTTTCTTGTTTAAAGTCGTAAAATTTGTTTTGTGTCCGTATTTTGAGTCCATTTCTAATCGTCATCTGGTAATTTCTGTTGGTCTGGGAAGGTGATTATTGCTATTATGGACATATGAATAACGTTTTCCTCCTATTTACTTAGCTATTTGAAGAATCTTTCTTACGCATCAATTTTTGAAAATGGGTTCTTTTGGCTCATACACACTTCATAGGTCTGATTCTTTTCACATTCAAATGAACACATCAACATGTCGACAGTTTGAAATAATTTAATTCCTTTTATTTTTTCATATTTTTAAATTCTTCGGATTTCTGTTTCTCTTCAATACAGTTTGTGATGTCTGCCCGTTTTTCTCTTTTTATCATATAACATTATAATAACGGTATGTGTTTCTCCTCGCACTTCCACTGTAATTAACATTTAGTTTTTGTATTGTTGCAATTTTTGGTTTTATGTGAAGTAATCCAAGAACACGGAAGACAAAGGAAGAAGGATTTTTAAAACTACCTGCAGAAGATGGCACCTACATGTGTTAAAACGTTGTAATTACAATGAAAGGGTTTTCGATAATTTCTTAAAATTTCCTTTCGTCTCGTAACTATAATTTTCATCGCAGTAAAAATTTTCTTAGAGTTTCAGTTAATTTACTAGTTATGAGAACATTAGAAAGTCCTTAAATAAAATGTCACATTGTTAAACTAAAATATAGTCTACCATAATTCATATTATGTGAAATAACCTGATTATTAACAATAAATTTATTTCCACGGACCTCTTCATTAGCTCTCTAAAAATGAAGTAAAATTAAAGTTCCCTAAGAATGTGAGATATAATGCATATGGATTTCCTCAAGTTTGAAACAAATCAAAATGGTGAATAAAAACATTGCTTGTATGCATGAAATGTGTCTAAGAATGTGCCTTATATATCCAAAAGAAATCTCAGGGGAAGTGATTGGCAGTTTGGTGTGATTTGTATTATGTCACTATTAGAAGCCGGGTACGATTCAAAACTAGGAAGCTGAATTAAAAGTCATCCTACTCGCATCTCTTGCACAATAGTCCAATAAATTTTTTATTCGGCTCTGGTTTTAAATGGATTAACAGCAACATATACATTTCCATCATATATGGCCTGATAACACACACATATATATGGTGATAGAAATTTCGGGGGGATTTGGATAACCATTTATAATCATTTGTCGAGTCTAGAAGAATCCTCAAGACAATGTAAAAAAAAACACTGGAACGCCGTTTTGTTCTCTTTGAGACTCATCAGCAGTGCGCATCCACTACCGAGAATCTAACTTGGGTCGTTATATATATATATATATATATATTCTTGGTAGTGGATGCGCATTGCTGATGAGTCTCAAAGAGAACAAAACGGGCGTTCCAGTGTTTTTTGCATTGTCTTGAGGATTCTAGACTGATAAATGATTATAAATGATTATTCAAATTCCCACTCAAATTTCTATCACCACCTACCATATATATATATATATATATATATATATATATATATATATATATATATATATATATGGGGGGATGAATGAATTGTTGTCTAAATTAACCGAAAATGAAAATAACATTAACATCTCAGATATATTTACCAGAATTACACAAACATATCTTGAACAAATTTAAATGCATTTTTTCAATTTTAGTGAATTAAAGCGACATATGAAACGTATCGTGTTTTCTGGTGGTTGTTTGTTAAATCTGTGGGTTTGGTAGTACAAGTGATTCATAGAGTGATTCGGTAGGACTAGAAAGAATGGTGAGTATGAATTCATATGAAATATCCTCTGAACATTGAAAGCGCGACGAGAGGTGGATTGAATAAACTAGTTTCGAAATGCCAACAAGGTTACAAGTACGAACATGAACACCTGAAGGCCGGAGCGTACATCGAAGATGAGAATGCTTGTTCGGATAGCAAAGCATGTAATAAAGACATAATGGAAATCATCATGTCAAGATACTTAAAACGTAAAGCGTATAAGAAACGTATGATGACAGCGATAACGCAAGTTGTGAAACATTGTCGAAAAGAAACACAAAGTTCAAGGTAACGAATAAGTCTGTAAAACACAGAAACAGAAAATTGTGGCAGGCGCAAAAACTAAGCGATAAGATAACTTAGAAGGAAAATTGACGTCGATGGGAATAATAGCAAGAATAAAAGATGAAGTAATATCATGGCTGATTGTTGTTCAGCATGTAGTAATATCAGTAGTAAAAAGGGGGGAGATAAAAGATGGCGATCGAGAGGTTTGCAGTTAAGGCATAGGACAAAATAACAGACATAAAAGTCACGATTTTATAAAGGTCTTTTGTCCAGTAATGTTTGATGATGACGTCCTGCTTAAAATTCGGATTTTATCTGGGATTTTACTATCCTTGGTGATGATGGCTGAAATTACGTACTTGGTAAAATATTTTACACGGTTAACGGTTGGATTTAATCGAGTGTTCAGGATCTATACCACAGGTAGTTAGGTTTTCGAGAAGTGGTTTTCAAAACGATGGAGGTGATATGCTTTTTTTTTTTTCCTTTTTTTATCTATAACTGGGATCTTACAAGAAAAAATACCGTAGATAACTAAAAACCAAACATATTAAAGAAATGTATAGTATGAAATTACGAAAGACTATGAATTCAGACATGGAATAAATTATATTCAAAACTGCATCGGAAATACGGTAAAAGTTCTGAAAAAGAGCAAGAAATCTCAAAGAACCTATGTTAGACTTTAACAAATATATATCTTCACGCATAAAAATCTCTCTCTTATATGGCCTGACGATTGGATTTAGCTTGAAACAGACTGTCGTCTCTGGATGTTGGCTGCATATCCACTTTTACATTTGCATAATATCTATACTAGATATTGAGCAATATAACACATATATATATATATATATATATATATATATATATATATATATATATATATATATAACGAATAAAATGTAATATATATCTATTATAATGATTAAGAAGTAAAAAATAAAACACGAATTCTAACTCCCAAATAGTGCAATGTGTATAAAAGTGTTCACATCTGTATAAAACAATATATTTAATTAATTCAAAAGTATTTTCTATATTATTCAATTTTAGGGTACTATTTAGTTTTTTTTATAAAATCAAGACACATTTATGTTTAATAATTATAAAAACAATACAAGTATCACCAAATTGTACGACCTTAAGAAATAGAACACAAGACATATCTTTGTAAAACATAAACAATAATCTGGAATTGGAACAAAAGCAATGATATCACGTATCGTGAATCTATTATAAAACTTTAGGATATGGATATCATAAATACTGAACACTTCAAATAACCCGGCGTATGGATAAGTTATAAATTTCGTACAGGAGATAAGGCAACTGAACATCGGATAGACTGTACAAGGGCCAGTTTCGCTCAATATCACAAATTGCTACAAAACCAAAATATTCACATATAAACACGTGTCATGTTCTTAAATAGTTTCGTCAGATTGAAGCTTTCATATGGATGTAATGCACAAAACTTCTGTAAAAATTAGTCATCTATTTACAACCACTTTATTAGATCAATGGTTGAACGCGTCTTTGTGCGAAGGGACCATGTAAATATTCCCTCTGACCTTGTGAATTAAGCGTTACAGATTCACAAACAACAGTTTCAAAGAACACAAATCAGATCACTTGAGGACTTTGAACGATGGCCGCAAATAAAATGGATATCACAACTGGAAGCTTGGCATCTCGGCTTCAATTATTCTCACAGACGTGATGTGGCTTCCCTCTATCTTTTCTACAAATATTTTCATGGCAACTGCTTTGACAACCATTTTCACCTGGTGCCCCGACTACATGAATTTAAGAGTGCTACTAGATTGGAATCTAGGTCCCACCCATTTAAAGTTGAAATAGTTAAACATAACCGCAAATTCCGCTCCAACAGTTTTTCTCGCACTTCCCGACAATGGAACACCCTTCCTTTTACTTGTTTATCTGGTAACTGCAATCTTCAAAAATTTATATGCAACGTTAATTGCCATCTTCTATTACCTTGATCCCCGTTCATATTTTAATCAATCGCTCGTATGCTGTCTTTTCTCTCACTTTCACTCTCTGTAACACCGTGCGTACTAGTGGCACTCCCTCCTAGTTTGGAGTAAAATGCTTTAAAACAGAAAGAAAAAAAAAAGAAAGAAAGAAAGAAAATGAGGACATAATCAAAATATCTGACGTTCCACACTACTTCAAACAAAAGGTTAGAAAGAAAGTACACTCAATACAAATAGGGTGATAGCAGCTAATAGTCTTCTGAAACCCATTTTCATGAAAAATGAATTTAATAGAAAAACCGAAAGTAGCATTGGCAGTTAATTCAATAAATCACAGTTATTTCCTTATCAGGAAACGGCTACTATTATCATTACTGTTGTACTGTTATTTCTGAAAATGACAGGCAGTAGGTTAATGTTTCCAATACTCAATTGTCCTGCGGTAAAAAGAAAACCTAAGTAACACTAGCTACCTTACGGTCGTGATATAAATCCTTTGATCAGGCGCTGAACATATTTTAGGATTAGCGCACTTCGAAGTGAGTTAATGATTAGCTGCTTGTCTCGCTCGATCAGTAACAACCGAGTTTGGTGTTCGATTCTCACTGAGTGTTAGATCCACACTATCGGCCTTGTGCCTCATCTAAGCTACGCTAAAAAAATCATAGCCTTCGACCATATGCTAAAATTACAATAAATATAGAGTATTAGCCTATCTAATAAATGAAATAGAAAAACTTAAGTGATGTATGATATCTCCCGCTTACATAGTGAAATGGGAACAGCCTGCTATCGTGGACTGAAATGTTTTGATTCCAAATACCCAAGAGGAGAAGAAGTTTTACTTGATTGATTCATTTTCCATGACTTAACACTATCTAAATGTTATCTAAAGCCAGAAAATATATTCTTTTAGATTGTAAGCTTTCTTTTGGTGATAATAAAACATAGCTGGGGGGGGTGTACAAGCGTAGAGATGAGTGAGGAAAAAGAGTGAGGAAATTGTTTGTTTAACGGGATATCAACTCCTCACGGGTTATTTTATGCCTTGAAGTAATAAAAATATGACATACGTTATTCTGCTTTCACAATTGAATACATGGTAGATGATGCTCCGCTTTTTTGCCTACATATATGTGGACATAATTAATAGAAGCAGTGATATGTGTGCTTTATGTTGTAGTTTTGTTGAAGTTATATTTAAGAATATAGTTTGATTTCTTTAAGAAATAAGATATTATATGGATTAATTAATATTGTTCATATTGATTGGTTGATTTTGTTTAGCGGCATATCACTCTCTATGGCCGGAATCTAAATATTTGGAACACAATTTTATGGATTCAACTACATAGATATATAGCTGGTTATATTACTAAATATGTATTTCTGGTAATTTTACTATGAAAATATATTGCTGACATTTCTGTTCCAAAAATGTATTCCGATACTTTCATAGTATTTTTTGTTTTTGTTTGGATGTTCACTATTTGCCAATAGCTGTGAACCTAACAGGCTATCACCCCGCGTCAGGGTGAACTTGGGAATAACAGCGATTAAGCGATGGTTCCACGAAACCTCCAATTTCCCAATTAGAGGCCTTAGCTCCGGATGCAGTTTATGGTCATACTAAGAATAAGCTAAAGAAATTAATAGCCTAAATGGAAGGCAATACTGATGGGAAGACAAATATTGCTAAAACCAGTAAAGGAGTGGGAATTTTGGAGAGACATGATCGCCTACGCCATGACGTGGACATAGCAAATAGAAGAAAAATTGGGAAACTTGATCAGGAAGCTATAGATTGCGACAGATCTCATTGTTTTCGTACAGCGAATCATCATTTTCTACGCACTAATATAAGATAGTCATCTTGAAAGAGCTCGGCTAAGAATGATTGCATTTAATATCCTTTGGTCACGTGAGACATCCCACTTGATATGCTGCTAGATTTATCTTCTGATCGTCCCTATCGCCATCTGTCCGAAGTTGTTTACCGCTCTCCTGATCACATGATGACTCCATCTGGTTTAGAAATGATTTGTTTTATAATTTCATCTTAGTTTTATTGACTCTGTAAGTTTATGCTGGTTTAGAAGAACTTTTATATCATACTCTGACGTTGGAAATATGTATACACACACACACACACACACACACACACACACATACACGGGGTTTAAAAGGGCTTTTCTCCTTTATAAAACGGGTTCCTCTCCGCAGATGTCAACCTGGAAGTTATATTCTTAATATATGTCTGTTTATATCGGAATTCATATCTTTTCCAAAACATACTGACTGCACTACAGCTAAGGAGCTTCACCTTTCCCTATATTACTCCTAGGGTAGCGGCGTTTTTAAATAAGCGTTATCCTTCCCTGGGATCGCCTGCCCTCCCAGATTAATAGTTTCCTTCTAGGTGAACAGAGCGTACAACGACAATACTACTGTAGGTTGCAATGTATATAACTACTAAAACCATTTTTCGGGTAAATAGTTTATTAGAGAAGATTAACTTTTCGGTGTTGATGGAGACATCATTCCTCTCACATGCGATGTACATTTCAGCTTTTTCTGCTGTTTTCCAGAAAATTCCAACAATATATTTTATAGAAAATGACCAACAATACGTTTTAATTGTAGCTGAGAGGATACAATTATGTCCAAATTATATTTAATTGAGTCATAAAATTGCGTTCGAAATATTTAAATTTTGGCATTAAGATCTAGAGGTTGACATGGTACAAAACAAAATCACCTAACGAACAAACATGAAATAAAGTTTTCATTACATTAATTCATATAATACCCTAAAATGTCTTAAATCAAACCGTATAAAAATAGCTTTAATAAAACTACAACATGAAACACCACTATCAACGCCTTTATTAATTATGCCTACACAAACATGTATATACGTAAAAGCTGGATATAATCTACCATGTATTCAAATGTGAAAACAGAATAACATTTTTATTACAATGAAGCCCTCTCCGAGACAAAAAAAAATCGGCATTAAATTACCCAATAGGAAGTTGATATACCGTTTAAACAAAACAAATCGATCAGAGAAAGCGGTTGTATACAGCTTAAATATTTCTGAATGTGTTTGGTATCATGTATTACAGGATTATGAAAGTCTCGATTTGACGATGCTATTTAAGGACCTGTCTCAAGTTAATGTCAGGTTAATGTTTCTGTTTTGTAGCAGTTTGCGGTATTGTGCGAAACTACCCTTTGTATGTTCTCCTATGCTATATCTTATATGGGACGATCTCTTGAGTGTCAAGCAGTATGCCTCTGTGCAATGCAGATATATTAACTGTCATCACTCCCAGAATCATTGACGCCCGAGACAAATACATCTCAAAGACGATCGCATTGCATATTTTGAAGGCCTTTGGCAAGTTGCTGTTTAGAGAGATATTACAAACATTATGGAATCACAGGAAGAGTTTTCTCAATAACGGATAGGTCTCTGAAGCGAACCACTCTCATTCCCATTGTATTTCATTGGCGAGATGCGAGTCCCCCCTACCGCTACTTTGTAGATCACTACAATCTTCCCATGTTCAAGTCTAGGGTTGACAGTTTTCTTCCTCACATATCCTCATAAACTATGACCCATTATTTGTAATTCTCTGTCACTCGTGATTCTCGGATCTTGTACAGGGTGAACATCATCGCAAAAAAAAACAAACAAAAAAAAAAACAAACAAAAAAAACACCCCCCAAAAAAACCCTCAAAAAAAAACAAAAAACAAAAAACCTCTCAAAAACTAAAAAAAAGACAAAAAACAAACAAAAAAAAAAAACAAAAAAAAAACGAAAAAAAATTTGTTATAACTAATTAGTCGTTCAGAATTCTCACAATCGTGAACCAAAATTCGACCAGCCTTGCAAAACACGTCATAATGAAGCATTGTAAATTATAATTATTTAGAAGCTTTCTCCGGATGATGTATAACTTTTTAAATTCTAAGAAAACGCCACTCATTATTCTTTGCAGGATTTAATTCCGATATGGTTACTAGTTTCTCAACAGAGAAAATTTAAAACTGGAGGTGAGAAATATTGGTTCAGCATGAGGAAATTAAGACAAAGTCAAAGAAAGATGTGATAAGCAGAGATTATTGTAACTTCACAATGTCAAAGAAGAAATTCTTCTGAAGGTAAAACCACTTCACACGGTTATCAATGGCGCAAAAGAGGCTCCAGCTGGTTTGAAAATCTTTATCTATAGACATATATCATAAAATAAAATAGAAATGACAAAAGACGACGAAATATTATATATTTCCCCTTGACAAACTATTATAAAATTCAATTATAAATGTATGATGACGAAAAAATTGCTAACCACATGAAATCCAAAGTGGTGGAATTGTTATGTAGAATCTCTAGTTTTCATAATTTGTTTATATACAGCTTTATGAATGTAATCGTAATACAAGATGTGAAACTACGTCTCGTACATTCACTGTTGAAAATGCTAGTTGTAAATTCTATTCGTTTCTTCACTTGCACTTCTCGCTTGTGAAACTCTCTCCTAGCTACTGGCTTTCCTCTCAATTACAATCTTCAAAAATGTAAATGCAATGTAAATCGTCGTTTTCTGCTTACTTTAATCCTGTTATAAATTTTTCATTCTCAGAAAACCTTACCATCCTAATGGTTTTTACCTCATTAGTTGGGCCTTTTATATATATATATATATATAAAACATGTTATAACATCACAACGAAAATAGCCATTTTGTTTCAACGCTACTTGTGTCTTGAGTTCATAAAACACTTCCCTCGCTACGCAATTGGAGGGATCATTATTACGTAAGTTATGATGGACTGTCACAACAATTCAAATAACTTGACAACGAATACAATTTAGTAATGCTTTAATATTAATATTATAGTAGATTGGAAATTGGTACAACAACTAATTATTAATTTACTATGCATTTAAAGAATAATAATTACTAATATGAAATTTTAAATATTAGCATGCATTAAAATTTTTAAAAAATTACAAAATTATTCAAAGAATCCATGGGGAAAATATATCAATATTTTCATGTATTGTTCTTAGCTATATATTGTATGCTTATGTTATAATTTTTAAATATTATTCGCTCTACTTTGTATTGAGTACTTTCTTTTAAAATAGTCATTTTGGTTATTGGAATTTTATTCCATTTATACCAATTCTGTCTTCGGTTAAATACATTTTCTCGGACGCATAAAAGTATTTTCTTTTCTGGAATTAATGATTATAAAATTATTCAAAATATTGATTTCAGTAGAGTGTAGAAATAATCTAAAATGTCCAAATCTACAATAAAACTGTTGCTGTGTTCATCGTTGATGATTTTAACGGTTTTTTTTTAAATATTTATAAGAGCTGCCATCACTTTTCAACACGTATTGCAGTTTGAGACATGCGTTTGTAGGACGTATAATAGTATCCGAAACAAAAGGGAAAAAGATGAGAAAATGGAAAAACTATAAACATCGCGTTAACCTAGAGCGTTTGCTATATCAGGTTTCTTCAGGTTAGAATGTAAAAAAAAGAACTGTATGTAAGGAAAAATGTATAAACAGGGACCATAAATCAAATGAATTTATCGCATCTATGGCCAGATTTAAGAAAGTGACTCTTGAAATTTTGGATTCCCAATTTTTCATTACAGTCATTTTTTTGGCGATTCTTTTATGTGATTTTTTTCGACGAAATTTTTGTAGGATAATTTTTATAACTTAGAAATAAATATGGGAATAATTTAAATTAACTGATAAATCCAGCGAAAGTCACCCATGAAATAATTGTTTGTAGGGAAAGTAAGGATCTACACAGACTGAATTGTCTTTAAATTAAGTGGCGGCAAAAGATTTATCGTTGAACTTTTAAAAGGTAACCTTGAATATTAGGGGCGATCCTTAAATATAGCGATCAATTTTGAGTTCTCAATTTATTGTTGCCTATCGCATAGAGCAGCAACTTGCCTTGTAAAAAGCAATTTCCGCTAACAGAGGACCAGATTGCAATCAAAAGTGCGAAGGCTGCAGCTAGGAAAAGAAAGTCCCGCGAAAATAAAAACCCAGATCAAACGACAACCAGGACAGCTTCCAATGCTGAGAATATGCAAAGACTTAGGCACTCTCAAACACTATTTTTTATGCATAATTCATACACAAACAATTATGTGTGTATCATAGGTATGGTCTAATGAACACGAAATGTACAAAGATTTTGGCAAGATTTTATAAACATCAAACAACAAATCGATGCTGTGATATTGTCACATCATCACATGGGTCTCAGATGTACTCGGATGTACTGGTTGCGTCATAGATTTAGTCTTCCCAGGTGCCTTCAAGCCACTGTCACAAAGTTGCATTGACTAATTTTTCCTGAATGTCAAATCAGCCGCCTTTTCGCTAGTCTCTTTTGTAGTAACGAATAATAAAACGCATGTTGTCTGTATTTGAAGGTATTTTTTTACCGACTATTTCTCAGTGACAGATAGGGGCAAAGTGACTGAGAAAGACTTTCCAGGCCCAAATTGTCGTAGACAATGTGCCCCAAATAAAAAAAAAAAATCCACACATAAGAATTTTAATAGAAGATAACCTTTTTTTTTTAATCAGTAAATCTTACGTCCCCCACTAATTATTTATTTGTTTGGTTTACGGACTAATGAAAAGGTACCGACACATATTTTTTTTTGTATTTGTGACCGTCAATTGAGCCTGTCAAATACAACCAACAATATATTTTTAGCAATCTGTGTGATGCATTATTAATAAGATTTTGTTCTTAATAGAAATCGTAAATTATTCTCGTTTATGTTATACTCACGATGTGACAGACACCAGGAAACCGTCAAAAATGGATTATCAGAAAATGTAATTGAAGGATTAAATGGCTATAGCAAAAGCGCAGAAATAGCGTTTAGAGACGGCGCAGAACTGGCATTTAGAGACGGCGCTACGGCGACGGCGCAGAACTGGCATTTAGAGACGGCGCTACGGCGACGGCGCAGAACTGGCATTTAGAGACGGCGCTACGGCGACGGCGCAGAACTGGCATTTAGAGACGGCGCTACGGCGACGGCGCAGAACTGGCATTTAGAGACGGCGCTACGGCGACGGCGCAGAACTGGCATTTAGAGACGGCGCTACGGCGACGGCGCAGAACTGGCATTTAGAGACGGCGCTACGGCGACGGCGCAGAACTGGCATTTAGAGACGGCGCTACGGCGACGGCGCAGAACTGGCATTTAGAGACGGCGCTACGGCGACGGCGCAGAACTGGCATTTAGAGACGGCGCTACATTTAGAGACAGCGCTATAGCGACGGCGCAGAACTGGCATTTAGAGACGGCGCTACATTTAGAGACAGCGCTATAGCGACGGCGCAGAACTGGCATTTAGAGACTGTGCTATAGCGACAGGGGAGAATAATGACAGACGAATTATTAGTAAACTAAAACCAAATACAATTCCAAAATTTTTGGCAGAATTATGATCGGGTCATACCGTTCCGACAACGAACTACTTTGCCACTAACACAGCATTTTTCTTTTCCACTGTACCAGTATTCCACCTAATAACTATTTGTACTATAAATCCGTATTTATTTTTAATTGCTCTTTCTATAGTTAGACCTTAGGTTCGACTAAACCACTCTTATCTTTCACGTCCAATAGTAACAATTAAGTGAAGCACATGTTATTCAAGAAACTATTCTAAGCCTGACTCAATGACTTTTTCAGTTTTATGATTATACGATATTCTAACTGTAAACACAACTTCTCATACAACTTCCAGTTAATGATTTTGTTAACTTATCCATCTTTTAGACTGATTCTAAGTTAAACTCAATGCATGCTGCTCTTTTTTTTCATATTTCCTACATATTCTGCAAAGAAACGATATTTCCTCTTTGTAGGTATTCTTCATGATAATGGTTATATTGACGGGCTGATACAGGAATATCTAAAACTGTAACGCAAAAGTTAAAGCAAGTATTAAGAGAAAGGAAACTTTCGTTAGTAACAAAAAAAAAAAGTCTTGAGCAATTATGTAATATCAATCCTCCAATATGGCAGTGACTACTGGATAAAGAATAAACTTCGGTAGCAGTTGTGATTCTACAGAAGGATGATGGAACATGTGAGCAATAGCGAAGTTTTAAGGAAAACGGAAAATAGAGGCCAAATACTTGGAAAGAAAATGAGCTGGAATTTCTAGGACACAATGTAAAATAAGGACTTGGGTTGTTTGACATTGACAGGACATTTCGAATGAAAGAAGGCAGAGGGAAACATGGGGAAACCAATTTAACAAGCCTGTATAAATGGATGATAAAACGAACTGCGTGAGCTACAAATGATAGAAAGATATTGATAGCTATGGCCGCCTAGATCTCAGGATTCTGATTGTTAAATGAAGAAAACAAGACCGGATATCATAGTTGTGATTCCGGAGAATGATGAATCGGGAATCTGAGTGTGACATTGAATCAGAGTTAATTTGAAAGATAACACTTGGAATATCAAGGTTAGAATGCTGGAAATAACAGTAGATGCACCGGAATTGTGCTGAGAAAACTGGAAATTAAACTAGATAAATTATAATCCACAAGAAAGGTTTGAAACTGTACAGATTGTTGTGAGGCTGGGTTCTGCATAGTTACTGATGGAGCCGAGAGATAAATTGAGGTGACATTCTATCACTGTCATCCGTGTTGAAAAGGAAGAATTTGGTGTGAACATGTAAAGCGAGAAGAGATGAAAAAATCTATAGAGAAGAGTAGAGACTGCAGAAAAGGAGAAAAGGAATAACGAGAAAAGGAACAAGAAAAGTATGAGGAGAACGGAAAAAGAAAAGTATGAGGAGAACGGAAAAAGAAAAGTATGAGGAGAACGGAAAAAGAAAAGTATGAGGAGAACGGAAAAAGAAAAACTAAACAATAATTGAAAAAGAAAATCAAATAAATGGAAAACAAAAAAGATGAAAATAAAATAAAGAGAAAATAGGAAAAGTATTAAAAAAAGAAATGACAGAATGGAAGAAGAAAGGATTGGTTGATTTGGTTTCACGGTATTTTCTCTCTCATATATATATATATATATATATATATATATATATATATATATATTGTATATTTAGGCAGCATGTTTCATTAAATAATATAGACAAGTTTTGTCTATTTATTTCCATATTTTCTGATAAGTTTAATAACAGTATCATTGAAGGATGAAAGGAAATCACCATATTGATACATGTTTAATTCTAATCTAATCTTTAGGCCATTATTAAAGATGACAATTACTTTTCAATATATCACAGAACAATAATGATAGTCTGTTTTTGTTGCATGAAAAATTTCAAAGCAACGACTAACACGTGTATACGAGAAGCAGAATTTGCGTCACAGTTCATGGCGTCACACATTACCATGCGAGAGAGAAAACGAGAAGTATTAAGTATGGGAAGCCGTTGGTATAAACCAATGGCTTCTGTTATCAATTATAGGCATTAAGAAAGTTTGTGGAGATTTCGTAGTTTATTTTGTTCAGGTTAGGTTTCAACTGTTTTATGTATATAGCTTCAAGAATTTATAGTTTTTATTTATTGTTTTCATGTTTAAGTAGAGTTGTGTCTTCAACAATGATTTTTCCGGAGTTGTGTACGCGGCCAGGCATGTTGTTTTAAATGCCTAAAAATCTTAGAGTTATTCAAATGTAGAGTCAAGCGTCGTGAAAGCGAGTTTGTGATATGACCAACATAAATATTATTTAATCCATTGGAGATACAATCTCCCAAAGGGCACTTGAATTTGTAAACTATGATGGTCTTTTGCAAATCGCTAACGGGGTGGGGGGAGAATCATTGCGAAAAATTAAGTTGGATATACTAGATTTAGTGTAATATATGATTAACCTAATTTTTATTGCTAGGATCTGTTGTAGATATACTAGTATTTATTAAATGTTTTAGTATATTTTCATCTTGTTTATAATTAGTATGCATTTGGCTACGATATAAGAGATTAATATGATTGGGATTAGTTGAAGCAGTATTATGTTCTATTTGCTTAGTATTAAGACTTTTAAGAAACTTTTTATTTGTTCATCAACTATATAGTTTGGAAAACTATTATTAATAAGTGTTTGTTTTATATTCTTCAGTTCACTGTAAAAAATCTGTTTTGTAGACGAATTAGTTTCTGCACGATGTATTAGATTTTTTTATAATTGCTATTTTGTAGTAATATGGGCATTTGCTTTTGTAGTTAAGTGTACATGAATTTATGCTGGTAGGTTTTTTGTATGGTGAAATAGTAAATTTGTTATTTGTGTTTATCTATATGTCAAGGAAGGGAATTTTATTATTAGTATTGAGTTCATACGTGAATTTAAGGACAGAATTATTTTGGAAACGTTTTTGAAGTTGAATTATTTCATCTGTATTTTTAACTAACATAAGGATATCATCAACATATCTTAGATAGATGGAAGGTTTTTTAACGTCTGTAAATATCTTATTTTCGAGGTTATATATATATATATATATATATATATATATATATGTTTTAATTCGTTTTAGTCGCTACGAAAATTTTTTTATCGATATTTTCTCTGATGAAAGAGGACTGATAAACAGTGTTTATATATTATTTTCACCTAACAAGACCCTAGAGATAATAAAAAAAAAACAAGTGTTAATGTTGTATGAGCTTAAGAAAAAGTACGAAGTGATGTGTATGGGTTTATGCAGGAAATATAAGGCTTATATTTGTCAATATAGTAGTGATTGGGAAAACAAAAAAAAACATCAGTTCTTGACAATGTTGTACACTTAAAAATAGATCTTTCTGTTTCACTCTAAGTGTCGGCAGGATGGGAATGCAAAGAAACAAAAAAAAAATAAAACCCTCCTCTACACAAGGGCTCCATGAATTACATCTAACTCTCGAAATAAATCCTATCAAAAATTATAAAACAACACAAAAGAAGCCATTAGCAAAAGTTGCCTTCAAAGAAAAAAAAGTTAGTGTGGGAGTAACTACATTTGCTTTAAGGAAGACAGTCATAAACGAACGGACCACCTATCGACGCCTGGCAAGCTTTCAACATGAACACCCATGACCTCGTTTAACCGACCCGACAAACGCACCAGCTTCAAGCCATACCAACTGTACCTTGCCCAGAGACAGATCGACCACATCCTCACAATTATTGTATACATTTCCTTTCGCCTCGTCGTCTGTACTTGTCTTTTGTGTTACAATACTCATGTTTATTACAGAAAGAAGGTGTTCCTGTGGAAGCTAATTCATACTAAGGGGACATGAATAGAAAGGGTAAGATTTACATTTGTTTACGTGGCATGGCGGGTCCCAGTTGTAAAGGGGAGGGCTGCTAGGACTAAAGAATGCAGCTCAGAAGAACCCGTGGCACAGAATTAGCGTTAGCGAGAGCTTTAGTCTGGGAAATTATTGAAGGGCGGAAATATTTCATCACCCACAACTCAGTATACACGGTTTTGAAATCTATCAAGTGAAGCAGGTGATGACTTTTGGTCTGATGTCTCTTGTAAATATGAAGTATAGCAGATGTCAGAGAGTTACTGGAGTGATATAAAAAACTAACCATCGAATAGATAATTTATGCGAGCATCTTCAGTTCTGGGGAAAGATAGAGTCCCAATAAGCGTTCAAGATAAGGAGCCTCCTTTAGATAACATATGTTCCTTGCCTAAGGCGAAAATTTAAGGTCTTCATTGTGATGACAGAGTTACATAGGCATTGAATATTAAAAGTCAGTCCTTCAACCATTGTGTCAACAGGGCTAAGTTTAGTTACCTTTTATGTTAATCATTATTATCTGTTGATATTACCATTTTATGGTAATTTCTTTTGTAAACGTCCCCTTCTGGTAATGTTTTTTTTTTAATATGTACGTTTTTATAGCAATAATAAAAATAGCGTAACTGTATGAATTCAGTAATTGTAAAAAAAAAAAATGATAAAAGCCTTTTTGTCAGGAGTTGTATTTTCAAAACAATTTGACTTGGCTATAGTTTAGTGATAACCTATATCTGTAAAGAGTCAGACATGAATAGATGTGCGTGTGAAGAGTTTCTCCATCATGTCGTATTGAAAGAAAAGCCAAAAGCACAAAGTTATCAAACATCACGTAGAGAAGTGTTGTTCAATTTATTCAGAGGATATGAATTGTAAAGAACTGCTGCCTACGTTGATTGAATAAAATCATCTCCGAGCGAGATAAGAGACTTTATCGCTGCTGCTCGTTTTCGCACGTCGACCTTTTTTTTTTCTCACGACTAAAAGCCGACTCTTGGGGTAAATAAAAAGAGAATTTAAAAGACTTAGATGGAGACAAGGTAAGGCGAGTGTGAGCATGGACAATAAGAAAAGGAACAGTGAAATGAGCACGTAAAATAGAAGGCGGGTATATATATATATATATATATATATATATATATATATATATATATATATACACACACACACCCCTTCCATTTATATCTATTTACATTTTATTTGGGATTTTTGATATATATATATATATTTTATACAGAAAAACTCCCAAATTACTTCATGCGGGTATAGTCTATTTCAAACAACCTCATACCAGTCTCCTTCAACCCTAGACTGATATCTCGAAATCGGGGAGAAGGTAGAGACCTGGGTTAGTGAAGGAATCTCTCTAAAGAGAGATAGGCCGGAATGGGGATTTATTTATGACAAAAACATTTAGTTGTCTGTAAATGAATTTAGGTTCCTGCAAGGGGATACCCAACTATAACAACATATACATTTTAATAGGATAGACAATAAACTGTATTTCGACAATAAGTGATTTATATTATGATGTGGTGGGGGATTTAAAGAAAAAAACAATTTAAAGTTAGAATAAATTATGTAAATAATAGATTCCCAAAAAATACAGAAACACCGAATAGATAAATTATGCTGTACAACACACACATTATATATATATATATATATATATATATATATATATATATACACCTACATACATAAATACACAAATATATGTACCTATACATATATATATATATATATATATATATATATATATATATATGTGTGTGATTGAATACGACAGACAATGTGTTTCGATTTAGTTTTTTTTAAACAATTACTGTAATCTAATAATTATTTTCTTTTCGGATGATAAACTTTATAAAAAGTCCTCAATTATTCTTTTTAGCCGATCGCTTTCGGCTATACATTTAGCTATTTTCAACGTCGAAATATATTAAGCGTTAACAAGAAATATATATATATATATATGATAAAACACGCACGAAATCTGTTTTTACATAAAATATATTTCTACCACAAGTTTTATAAACACAGTGTTCAATTATATGAGCCAAAGCTTTAAGTATATATATCACTTACACTATATATATATATATATATATATCTTTTTAATTTAAAGAATAGGGATCATTACAGAACAGATTAGAGATATATATTATTATAGGTGATTAAAAATATCTTAAAAATCGCTATACAATTGTTTTCGGGTTTTGGCACTCTTCAGGGCATAGTAAATTACTGGAGAGTAAATGATTATTTTTAATTTTGAAAGCAAAATCCCAATCTTTTTTTCAAAACACAACAGAGGAGAGGACAACATGATTAGAAATTAAATGAGGCTTTTTTTTTAACTTGCTTAACTAATGTGTCAGATCTACAAAAAAATTCAAAATTAAACGAAGAAGTAAAAGATAATTTAGATCATGTCATAATGTCGACTGAAATGGAATCCTAGACAAGTACATTTGAGGGAGACATGAAATTAATTCAAGCTATAAGCAAGTGGCAACACTATCAAAATTTACAGACATATATGACTTACTCAATGGAAGTGTTAGGAAGGTAATCATACTTATAGCTGATGGTAATATACTCTGTGGAGTTGAAAATTAAAAGAAACCAGTAATACAATTAAACCTTTTAAAATTAAAAAAAAATGTGGTACATCCCTAAGAGAAGTTATTATTAACGACTAGACAGCAATAGATTGCTATAACGCAAATAATAAAAAAAAAGTCACTCATAGACGGTGTCCTCCAATTTACTTATTAATTATGACCATAGGAAATAGTACCATCAAATTCAAAGTTTAGCCATACTGTAAGGTGAAATGTAAAGTGTGTCTGCAATTATATATAATACAAAAATATCTTAAGGAGTGTGTATATTCAATAAAATAGCCTTTTGCTTCAACCACGGCCTCCAGACGACTTGGGTACAATGGTCCAGTCTCCTGTTGCCAGACATAGTGAATTCCAGCAGCCACCCTTTTGACCCCGGGCAGCACTATCACGTCAAGGCACTTGTGCTAGACCGCCGTGTTGAGTCTGCAGCCCTCACCAACTATTTTCGGAGTTCTTTTCTTATCAGTACGATCAGAGATACCGTACCTTAGTAATCATTATTAGACTCATCCAACCCTTTCCGAATTCTTTGTAGTGTCATCAGATTGATACCCAAACACTTTGAAATTGGCGTTTCCTGTGTTAATGCCGAACTGTACAGCATGACGTCTTCAAGTTTCTGTCGCAGAGAATTGCGACATTTTGTCCTCCTTTCTCCCCGAAGATGTCCCAGAGACACTACTATACTGTGCAGTAAACAAAATCAAATAATGCCCATGTGCAAAATTAAAAATATAAACTGTCGACCATTTACCTCTCGCACACTGTGTGTATGTATATATATATATATATATATATATATGTGTGTGTGTGTGTGTGTGTATGTATGTTTTATCAGTGAGTGAGAGAGAAATAAATATATACGCTACTGCGCAACATGTTAAGGGAAATAAAATAACTTTTGTTCTAATGGACTCAACCACTTACCTGGATAGAGCTACGAAAAATGAAAATAAAAAAATAATTTAAAAACATTTTTAGCATTTAATAGGGGAAAATTGAATGCTATGAAATTTGGTTAAACACAAGCTGGACAAATGTTTAAGACCGTATTAAACGAAGCTTTTATGGGTAAACACGTAACGAAATTTAGTCATTTGTTTAGTTTAGTTGTTTGTTTTACCAGCATATCAACCGTTTTGGGTTATTTAATGCTGAAGAATTTCTTTGGTTTTCGAGATATACGTAGAGGTGTTGGGATTTAGTGCATGATAATTATATGCTATCTTCTTTTCCGACTATATTTTGTTATATAATTTTGTTGCTTTTAGACATTCTAAAAGGTCATTTGGGTCAGTTTTGTTGAGGATGTCTTTCAGATTGTTTTCTTGATAGTATCGTAATCGTATCTGTTCAAGATCTACGCGGCTTGTTAGTAAATGTTTCACTGTGTAAAGCTCCTGGCATGGAATGCAAATTGGGGCTTCTTCACCTTTCAGCAGGTGTGAATGGGTGACAGCGGTGTGGCCTATTTGAAGTCTAGTTATTACTACTTCTACTTTTCTTGACAATAAGGCAGTCACCATCTCCCACTGGTATCTCCTGTGTTACATTAGGTAAAGACATGACAAAGGCTAAAACGCTGACAAAAACAGGAAGACATATATATATACACACACACATATAAGAGGAAGGGAGAGACAGCCAAATATGTTTCAGAGGAAGGGAGAGACAGCCAAATATGTTTCAGAGGAAGGGAGGGACAGAAATGTGTTTCAGAGGAAGGGAGGGACAGACAAACATGTTTCAGGGGAAGGGAGGGACAGACAAACATGTTTCAGGGGAAGGGAGGGATAGACAAACATGTTTCAGGGGAAGGGAGGGACAGACTAATGTGTGGTGTGTGAGAGAAAAGGGGGAGACTTATGTGTGCGAGAGAAAAGGGAGAGACTTATGTGTGCGAGAGAAAAGGGAGAGACTTGTGTGTGCGAGAGAAAAGGGAGAGACTTGTGTGTGCGAGAGAAAAGGGAGGGACAAATGCGTGTGAGAGAAAGAGATAAATTTGTGAAATGCCGGTTAATAATTGTAAAAATTCAATAGATTTAAGTAATAGCATTAAAAATCTCAATTCCGTGTGTAAAAGGATCAGGCAGAGTTCGCAAATCTCGAAAAAAATTTTAGCGATAACTTCAACACTTGTCAGCGTGTTACAAAAACATTCTAAATGTTAGAAAATTTCTACTTCGACGTTTCGCTGTCGAACTCGTATAATCAGGGAAAATGTATGCTTACATTCGAACATAACATTAAATTGAGGACGATGCAATATGGCATTTTGATTGTATTAACTCAAAGCGAAAAAAAGTGATCTGATTAAGTGAACAAAAGCATTAATTAGGAAGCTTCATGCAGCTTGATTAGTAGTATAAGATGACGCAAAACCGACGCTTTTGTAGGTTTTGAGTTATACAAGGAAAGATAATCAAAACGGTCTTTTACTATGACATTCTTCCGCTACTGTTTTATTTTATCATAGGGGATAAAATCTTCTCAACTCTCTCACAGACGCGCCGTCGCCTCTCTCTGTCTTTTTTACAAATACTTCCATGGTAATTGCTCCGATGAGCTGCTCTCACTGGTTCCCAGACTTCATGAATTCAAGCGCCCTACGAGGCTGGCATCCCGCTCCCACCCTTACACTGTAGAAACTGTTAAATGTAGCCGTCTCTTCTACTCCAATAGCTTCATACCTCGCACCTCTCGCCTGTGGAACACTCTTCCCAATTACTGTTTCCCTGAGAGCTATAATCTCCAACTATTCAAATGTAATGTCAATCGACATCTCCAGTTACTTTGGTCTATCCACTATCCCTCTCCTCATCCTTTCTTCTATCACGCCTATTTGTTCTTGCTCCAAATCTTATGCGACCCCCTGCATCCTAGTGGCTTCACGCCTTGCTCGGGGCGTAATGCTTTAAAAAAAAGGAAGAAGAAGAAGAAGAAAAGAAAGAAAAGGCCTCTTGCAATTCATTTGGGATCGACTGGGCGACCCATTGTTGGCAAAATTTTCTATTAAATTTTCTCTAGTTTCTGTTGACATCTCGGGGACATCCAACTTATTTTATCTTGGACTTAGGGGCTTCTGCCTGAAGATATTTGGTTGATATCACATCACGCAATGATAGGTCATGGAATTATTTCTGCTGTTAAATTCGTACAATTTAATTTATCTGACTTGGCTACGAATTTTGTTCTACCTATTTTCAAACGATGGCAATATTTAAGCCTTTCGCTGGTAAATTTGATTGAGACTGCAGAAGTAAACATGCCGGCAACTCAAAAATGGCAGTGTTCCCGAAGAAGGGTCAGATGAACTATGCAAGGTTTTAGCAAGTTTTAGACCTTTTTACCGTGGCGGGAATTTGGGGGAAGGTCGCGAAAGCAGAGATTGTCCTGGAGCAGGGTATAAAAGATGTTAAATTTCACATATTTCATTAAATCGACTATTTCTTACGAAAAATATTCATCTTTCTCTGTTCGACACTAGAAAATGTCCGTAACAATATACCTTGGCTAAATAATGGTTAGGCCATATACATGCCTACTTTTCAGAATGTTTATATTTGAATCTAATTTATCCTATAACATGGATTTTATTGAAACAAAATAAGAATGTAGTAAAGAATAGAATATATAGGTTAATGTGTAAGCAAATGAGAAAATCTGTCAAAAAAAAAAAAAAAAAAAAAAAAAAAAAACATACGTGATCCTATTGGATCTGGGAAAAATAAATAAAATCTTCATTTATGACAGGATTGTCCCACGAGATAATAGCCTAGTGAATGAAACTGATGATTCGTGAAATTCGTGACATAGTAATTTTGAGTTCAATCCTTGAGTAGAGTAAGGGAGATTTAGACACAGAAATAAATTTAAACTCTTCTGAATGGCGTCGAATAGCATATTCCAGCGACTATCTATTCTTTACAGTTGGCCAAACGCCATCATGCAGTCTTTAAATGTATGCATGTTTGTTATTTTCAGGTTTACTCTTTTTTGTTCTAACTTGTTATTTCTTCCAATGTGTTCATATATTTGCTCCAAGGTGTATGTCTGTGTATATATATATATATATATATATATATATATAAAAATGTCATTCGAAGATAGTACTGTTTCGCGGTATCACAGTTTATCAGCGCGACTAGACATTCGAATGCCTCAAGTCGGGGTCGAAACCCAACCGATATGGTGTTAGAGTATCTACCACTGAGCTGTCTTCATTCGACAGAATGATCTGGCTAAATCTAGCGTAATTTTTTTACGAATGTAAAATACTAATTAGCCATAGGTCTCGATTCATTTTACTGAAGAGTTTTGCATTAGCACAGGTGGGTGTATATATATATATATATATATATATATAGGTAAGTATGAATGCTAAAAACCTAATTGACTACGTAACTGTCAACAAGAAATGCATTTCTTCACTGCAAAAGCTATCCAAGTGCCGACTGCAGAAGCTATCACGACCCTGTCATACGTAAACTAATACTGAAATTACGGAAAATGAAGAAACCTAATGTAGCGCCAAAACTGCAATACAACAGGCTCCTGAACGACCAGGACCCCAAGGAAAATATATGGTAAAAAGTTAATACGAGGGACGAAATGGAAATGGAAAATCGAAGTTGGACTCACGAAGAGAATCTTTTGTGACATCATCAAAGAGATCATCCCAAAGGAAAATGAAAGAAGAATAAATGAATGGCTCACAATTGAGATTCTAGACACGATGCAAAAGAGACAGAAAACAATGCCAAGACATGGAACGGAATACAGTAAACTATAAGAAAAAAGGGGCAAATGCAGGCAGACTAAAGAAGAGTGGCTAAACGAAAAAATGCGCAGAAATAGTAAGATCGAGTATCACAGATAAAGGGGATATGCTTAAAAAAAATAAAAACAAGAGAACTAACAGTCTACATCAAAACTAAGGCCGGGACGCTGATATTAGAGACAGTGAAACTACTTCAGAGATCGAACGAATATATAGGAGAACTCTTCTAAGGCGAAAAAGAAGATCCGGCAATACACAGAAATACAGATAGACTGGATAAATTAAAAAACAAAGTGGAAGCTGCACTAGCCAAATTGAACAGAAACAAAGCGGCAGAGCCAGACGGAATTGTAAGGCTTAGACCTTAGATCACAGAAATAATAAATGAAATCTGCAACAATTGGGGATATACCGGAAAACCTAAGCATTGCCTAAAAAACCAGGCGCAAACTGAGCAAATGTGAAATCCACCGGACAATTAGCCTCTTGAGCCACATAACAAAATTCCTCCCCCGAATTCTGATGAATAGCGCGTACAGCAGTATCAGAAGAGAGACAGGACCAAAACAGTGTTGGTTCGTTGAAGACACCGGAAAAAGGAATGCGATATTCATGCACAGAAGGAGATCAGAAAGAGCAATACAAATGCAGCAGGACGTGTACTTGTGTTTTGTAGACTACGCAAGGACGATCGGCGAAGTACGCCAAAAAGGACCTGTTAGATCTGCTCAGCAACCTTGACATATTCGGGAAAAAATTAGAATTATCATGGATCTATACTGGAGAAAATCGCCTGCATACGGAGAAAAAAAATGGGTCCAGCAGATATACAAAAATAAAATGGGGTGTAAGACAAGTGTGAAACTTCTAACCGGATTTATTCAACTTGTACTGTGAGGTAATTTTGAGAGAACGAGAAGTCCTACCAAGAGTCATTATTGACCGCCACAATCTTAATTTAAGATACGCAGATGAAACAGTGCTGATAGCAGACACAGAAAGGAAGCTACTGAATCTTCTAGAGAAGGTAGTGAAGGAAAGCTAGAAGAAAGGTCTAAGAATAAAATTCAAGAGAGAATGCATTAGCCTAATATGCACATTGAAAGTAGGGGGATACTAAAATCAATCGGGTACAAAAATTTACATGTCTGGGAAATGTTCTAACAGAGGAAGGAAAGTGCGACACTGAGATTGTGCGTTATTACTATTAGTACAAAAACGCACAATCATAAAATTTAAAAATTCAACCACAACGTTACGAGTGAACGCTCCAAAAACTTTTCTTACAATTAACAATAACACATTTCTAAAAACATTTTTTCGGATTAAATCTATTTTCGTTGTCCTGTTATTACCAAGAAGTAAAAAACAAAAACAAATCTATTTCCATACCTGAAGATGTCTGTAGGAAGAGAGGAAGCTTGTAAAAAACTAAAAGAGACCTTATGCAACTGGTATTTATAAACAGGGATCATAACATTCATATAAAGTTTCGAGGTTAATGTACTTTATTAAAATTGTTTGCGAAGATGTATTCTCGCCATTTAAATCATTAACTTCTATATCTGTTCTTTGTATGAATGATTCATGTAATGCAAATTGAACTGCACCACGTACTTGATTATATATATTATATATATATATATATATATATATATATAGTGAGGAGCGACGCTAGAATCCCTACAGGACGAAACAAGACCTGCCAAAGTGGGGATGAATCTCCTTAATAGTTCAACGGCCATCTAGCTATCTCTACGCGAGGCCATAGAAATATTTGGCTGGTACTCTGACGCGCGGTGAGCCCACTGCAGGGTAGGACCTCCCAAGCCTTATGTCAGTCTCCTAAGAGAAAGGAATTCAGGTCTGACGGGCTGGAAGTGCGTAGCTGCTGACACGCACATTTGGCGACCTCTGGGTAGATGTAAATTCGCTAACTCACCTTCATTGAGACATGGATGGCTTTCGGTTGTTCCATAGGTGTCTGAGCAGCCCTTTTAAAGGAGAGCGCTGATCACCAGAAGATTGTCAAAAGGAGCTAGAAAAGGTGACACAATAATTGCCTGTCTCATTTATCTGGCCAGTATAGCACGGCCGGTGTATATCTAATTGGCACCCGAACAAAAGTAAAATTACTAATGATGAAACGGAAACTATCTTGTTAGAACATACGGACTCTCAGAGATAATCCTATGGGATCTGCTCCTTAACCAGAACAGCTTTCATGTTTAGGGAGCTAGAAGTTGGAGGTGGCTACATTTTCTTCTGTGAAGGAAAGTGCGTTGAAGAGAATAGAGTAGCTAGTGTGGGCTTTGCTGTACGTAGAACATTTGTTCCAAAACATTCTGAACTTCCTAAAGGAGTCAGTGAGCGTTTAATGACTCTTCGCCTACATCTGATTGGATCAGGAGACGCTATAATCATTAGTGCCTACGCTCCAACCATGGGCACTACCGGAATTTTAAAGACTCAATTCTATAAATCTTTGAAAAGTATACTCTACATGATTCCAAAAAGAATATCCTTCTTGGTGACTTCAACGCCTGAGTTAGTGCAGATTGGGAGACCTGGAGTAGTTTGGGGAAATATGGATTTGGGAAAATCAACACCAATGGTTTAATGTTTCTTGAACTCTGCACCGAGTTTAATCTTTTTTCTCTAAAAGCACTCAATTCAAACACAGAGGTGATCATGTTTCTTCGTGGATGTATCCCTGTTCACACCTATGGTATCTCATTGATGTCTTCATCGTCCGTAAGAGAGACATGAAGCATGTCCACATTGTTTAGATCTAAGCGTGCTGCGGATTGCTGGACTGATCATACCCTAGTGAGGGTCAAGATGAATTTTGTTCTTAAAAGGGCAACTATAAAAAACAATGGAAAGCCTCCTGCACTTTTCAGTGTCGCAAAACTGCATTCCCTGGAAACACAGGAATCACTAAAATAACAACGTACTGAAGTCAAAAAATACATCTTCATGGGACTCTTTGAATATGAATATATATATATATATATATATATAAAGCGGCTGAGGAAGTTCTGGGTAAAATGCCTGCAAATAATCGAGACTGGTTTGATGAAAACGATGATGCTATCTAGGAGATCCTTATAAGAAAGGATCAGGCCTGTCCAAAGAAAAGCACATCAAACTGTGCAAGCAATTTAAAGCTGCAAAAGCAGAAGCTAAACATGCACTTCGAATTATGCAGGAAAAATGGTGGTCAGAGCTAGCAGATGAAATACAGAATACAGCGCATTAAAATAATACCAAGCAGATGTACTACTTGATGAAACATTTTTAGTCAGATGCACCAAGACTGCCCCTCTCAGGGCATAGGACGGCAATAATCTCCTCACAGACATGGATGGCATGGCTAAGAGTTGGAAGAAAACTTTGATGGGCTACTGAATAAGCCTTCAAATGTGGACCCTGAGGTTCTCGAAAAACACAAAGAAACAGTGGTTGAACTTGACATCAATTTGAAATTGCGATGATAATAATGTCCTGTTGAAAATGATATGAATATCAAACAATTCAATGTATCAATTTTAAATCTGATCACTCCCCTCCCTTATCCTGTATTTTAAGTTGTTTAACCCTTAAAGAAAAAAAAAAGTCATTTCTAGGTCACCATATCAGCTCATATTTAATTCTTCCTTCTTCACTTTGTTTTCTTTCTCTCCCACTCTCCTTCTCTACCCATCCTCTCTCCCCCTTCCCCCGAAATTTTTTAAAGCCTTACATTGAAATTTTTATGTTTCTTTCTTCCTCTTGTAATAATAAAATATTTTCCTTTTCTATTTTTCCTCTTTTTTTTTTTTTTTTTCGTTTGGATAGTAATTTTCAAACCGTAGCATAGATATGGCACAGGACCGAAAGTATGAGGCACGCAGTGAGGATCGATCTCACTACTCATTCGGAATTGTTCTAGCGAGGCAATCTAGCTAACCGTTACACCGCCTCTGGGCGCCCTCTTTCGTTTGGATAAACGGACTTTCTTTTATTAAAAAAAATTCGGTCTGAAGAGATGAATATTTGTATATTCATGAATAAATTATAATCGAATGGATTTTTTAAGGATTGTCTGTAGTCATTATATATATATATATATATATATATATATATATATATATATATATATATATATATATATAAATAAATAAATGAATAAAAGGCGGAAAAACTACTATTGCATGTTTATAATTTATTACATTGGAAATAATCACGATCCAATTCATCAGACCTACAAATTCTAAAAAAATCTATCTATCTCTCTCTCTCTCTCTATATATATATATATATATGTTTACTTCTTGAATTTGTGGGTCTGATGAATTGGATCTTATTTACGATTCCAATGGAATAAATTATGACCATGGAATAGTAGCCTTTATATATATATATATATATATATATATATATATATATATATAATCCGTTTAATATAATATATACAGTAAATATATATATATATATATATATATATAATCGTTTATAAATATTACAGTTTATATAATATATATATATATAATCCGTTTATAAATATTACAGTATAATATATATATATATATATATATATATATATATATATATATATATATATATATATATATATAATCCGTTTATAAAAAAAATAACATTTCCAAAAAACCTGGCTGCTGCAGATGTGAATCGAAAACTTTAACACAGCCTTGAGTTTTTGTTTGCATTATCTAAGATGGTGGTTAAATATTCTAGGCATAGAATATATATACTTTTTAATAAAACAGGTTTAAAAAGACTGATTGTTGCATCAGTACACTAAATTATACACACACATCTTTCTCACATTCGAATTTCTCTGTATTTCTAGTACCACTGCTTTCAGAAGGAAATATGTCTTATTGTTATGCAAAAACTGACCAATTGTACATTAGAAATTGTACATTAGAAATTTCAGCACTTAGTAAAGACAGTATTATGAGCAGATATAAAATCAATATTATCAATACATTATTAAATAACTGTTACTGTATTAAAATCGATATTATCAAAACTAAAAAGCTTTGATAATTGCTTAGGCAAGATGAATGCACTCATAAGACAATTTATAATCAATATTTCTCCGGGTGCTATAAAAATGATATTAAAAAAAACTTTCTTCAGTTTTCAACCAAACCCACACGCTCTTTATATATATATATATATATATATATATATATATATATATATATATAATTTATATGGAAATTTCGCTTTCTGGCCATGAGACCCGGGTTAGAATCTCACTATGGTCCATTTGTCAGGAAGGTGACTTTTTGATGTGATCGGTCCGGAGCGGCCGATTTAAGCGTTAGGTGACTTTAGAAATTATCTGGAAACTATTCCACATGGTCACCCAAGTCTTGTGTGTGAAATTGCGTATGAAGAAAACTTTCGCAGCCGTCGATGGTTTTGCTAGCATGAAGTTACAATTCATCGTGACAGAGTTTGAACGTGCTGTCCTTGTCCAATCTGCTGATCACTAGATAATCCGCTCTCTTCCAGAAAGTGTAACTAAGGTCTGTTCTGCATAGTTGCAGTATAAACTACAGGTGGGCTCTCTGGGGTGTTTAACAGACACAAACTTCTACTGGGAATGGTTAGCCGCCATCGTATCCGAGCATTGCTTAGTAAACGAGGGGTCAGCCATATAAATCTATGGATTTTTATTTCTTTGCTTATATCACCCGAGTATTTTTTTTTTTCATTCGTCAACAACTGAGCGAGGACGCACACTATTAGCATATCCAAAATACTTTTATGGCGATTAACTTTCGAATTTGAATATTCCGTCTTCAGCATATCATGCAGAATACGTGCCCCCGCTTTTTTTTTTCTTTTTGGCAAGTAACTTTCTTTTTCGTCACATTTTCCGTCGTAGGATACACGCGACACGCTGTCGCTTGGTTTGACGAGGTAATTCGCCGTTTTCTTCGCTATATACTCCGAACATTATTCTGTGGATACCTATATTTGAGTAGATGCCCTCTTTATTAACTGGTCGAACTACTGGCCTTCGTATTCGAGAGAGAAAATAATGCGGAAAAAGGATAATATCTACTGATTTCTTAGAAATTACTTTGTGTACGATTAAGATAACAAAATCAATCGGCATTCGAGAAGAATTAAACAAAAGACTGTTTTATTCAAGAACATAATTGAATGTTGCTGGCCTGTCACGCGCTATATATATATATATATATATATATATATATATATATATATATATGTGGTTGGATAGATGTGAGTTTGTGACCCTGGGTCATAAACTCACATCTATCCAACCAAATATGTTACTCTATATCTGATATTGAGCGCTTTCTAATAAGTACCGCTCATATAATTATATATATATATATATATATATATATATATATATATATATATATATATATATGTGTGTGTGTGTGTTTGTGTGTATAAGAACAAACTCAGCGGTTTCAAGCCCACCGGAACAGACGGTGATTTCTCAAAATAGGGAGCCTATTGGAACCTTGGCAGAAAGCGCGCTTTCTTGTAAAGTTTAAGGAATTCACAGTGCAATTTGCACTGTTTAAAAACAAAAATAAATCGCAGCGTCTACTCAAACAATGGTTAACTCAAAATGACGTTTTGAAATAAGAAATTATATATGCTCGCAAATTGGATAGTTCTAGCACAGCACAATTCACATACGCGTGGTGAAAGACCTACGAATTTTCTTTGTTAAGGCACATGTATACACAACTTGGTGGAAAATAAATTTGTAACATCCCGAAGGAGCACGGAGATTTTGACTGCTACTGTATGTACATATTGAGGTGCCAGTAGGTATTCTGATAAAAAAAAAATTCAGTCTTCGGCCCAGTTACACTCCAACGCGTGCAACGCCTGTGTCAGTTAGATGGTGATGAATGTTGCGATAAGCTTCTATGTGGTGAAAAAAAATCCAATGCAACCTGATGCCATTCTATGAAGATGCACACATGATCCTTATATTCAATTAGAGATGGGTCAGATTGTAGTTCTTTGAAAGGCTGAATGTTCATTCTCTTGACTTGCATGTTGGTCTTGAAGCTTCGGTGATGTTAACAATAATCAAATGAACATACGAGCCCATATACTAGATAGTCAGAGAATGCAGAACTACACAAAGATCGAAATATTTTAATGGATAGGGAACAATGGCAGACCAAACTGCATCTGCAGCATAAATCAGGTGAAATAAATATATAAGATTGTCAACATAGCTACTTCGGAATCCTTTATATATAGCAGACATTCCAACTAACATACCTTTACTTAAACCTTCAGTCATGCATTAAAACAATGTACGCATCAGTGGTTTCGTGAGACTGTCACCTGAGGGTATCAAATGATTCTTTTCTTTAAATATTAATGTTCAACCAATACAAAGCCCAAGAGTCACTCAAGGTAGAGGGTCACTGAATGAGGTTTTTAGAGAACACAATGAAGATATGAGGGCGGCATATTATGAGGATATGTAGGAGAGATAACCGCCGTGTCTATACTTGAAGAGTTTAAGATATTAATATTTGGGAGGCTGCTCCAAACATTGACAATTCTTTCGAATAAGCTATCTCAGTAGAATCCCATTCTTACAAGTACGAAGGGATTTAAGACAATTCTATTGTGTAGGAGTCCTGGCTGGCCCAAGTGGAATATAGGAATATAGCACGTCTGCATATTTATGACAGTAACGATAAAATAGCGAGCGTTATATCATGAAAACATGTTTTATATATATATATATATATATATATATATATATATATATATATATATATATATATATATATATCCGAATGTAACGAGAACGAAGATAATATAAATTCTAACGTTCACAGTATTAATTCAAAGGTGGACTTAACACCAAGAGTAGCACAATTATTTATTATAATTTTTACATACGGACAAAAACAACTTGCTCACTACAAAAATACATTCTTGTTTCAATGCGACTGCATCTTGACTTGTGAGACCCAAAAAATGCTTATACCGGTAAGCATTTTTGGTTAACACCAGTCGAGATGCAGTCGCATCGAAACAAGAATGTATCTTCAAGTGAGCAAGTTGTTTTTGTCCGTATGTAAAAATTATATATATATGAAAATGCAGGAAAGTATTACTCGAAGTATCCTTTTCAAATAACACTTCATCAGAAGAATACGTTGGTAAATATTAACAGGATAATTCGCACTGTAAAAACTAAGTATATAATGAGAATAAAAAGGAACCACGATTAAAATACAAATTTATTAATAAAAACGAGGGTGATATAATGGCAACAGATACAATGTAAAGGGTTCCTCGTAAGTATAAAATGGAATCATTTACTCCGAAATGACTTAGAGAGCTAACAAAATGGCCCTTCTGTCGGCACAGGATTGTAAACAAATCCCCACTATAACTTGTCACACACTCCAAGTTGTCTAGAAAATTTTGACTAATGGGCGAGTCATGAACAGACTGGGTACAACACATACTTCAATTAAAAATACCGTACCTTCTATTTACAAGAACATGTACGATCTGCGTTTCAAGTCGCTATTTGTTTCGTCCCACCTTGCCAGCCACGCACTGACATCGGAATTTATAAACAATGGAGCTACCTTGGAGGTAGGACAAAAAAATCTTTGACAAACAAGGAAAACCGAATTTGTATTTAAGACAACATGCAAACTGAAAAAACACACACACACAAAAAATAAAATCAGATGTAACACAGGCTCCGAGACAATTTTATATATACGGGACACTCACCCCATTTGATGTTTGTAGATGGAGCCTCGAACTCTACTATGTACGATTAGAACATTTTCACACTTCTCCTGCAGCTGAAAATGATAATAAAGCCAGACAACATGCTACTCAACACATTCTATTGACCATTTCTCTGGGAGACACGATTGCCAGCCATAGGTGTTATATATTAAACATGCATTTTGACGGACGTGCCACATGACGTAACGGTTATTAACACGGAGAATGGTGTTAGAAACGTGAAACTGAATCGTAGAATTGACCAATTCTCTGGGAGACACGATTGCCAGCCATCGGTGTTATATATTGAACATGCATTTTGATAGGCCACACTACACTCGTTCATTTAGACCACTATACGTCCATGGTGCATTGTGTCAAATGGTGTAAGAAGTGGGAAAATGTATCGTAGAATGGAATTCAGAATTTATACAGAGTGTGGTAGAATTACCCCCCCATAATGGTAAGATATTAGCTAGAGTTTGCCGCAGTAATACTTCCCACTGCGTGGTGCTAATGAACTTAGAAAAGTGGCAATGATGTTTGCATCGAGTTAATGACTTACCATTATGTTTTATGGGGTATTGCTGGGCGGTATATATTTCTGCAGAACTCTGTACAATCGTATAGACGTCAATGTAAAGACTTGGGGCAACGTCCGAAGACATAAAAACAAATTTTTACCACGTTACTTAAAAATTGGAAACTGAAATGAATAAATACAAATAAACAAAATAAGATAAAAAAACAAGAAAAATAAATTAACCCAAACAAATAAACAAACCACACCCGTTAGAATAGACGAAATAGAATTAAAAAAATACATAAAAAACAGGTAAAAACAATTAACCCAAATAAATAAATAACGTAAATAATAATAACCACATTAAGAAACCAATCCCACCAAAATAACTGTCAGAATAGACAACAACCAATCCAAAAATCGAACGTAAAAATAGCTATAACTGCTATATATCGATAAAAAACTACATTACTCAAAAATCAAACCAAATAGAATAAATAAAAATATACAAAATAAAGAATAAGTAAATAAATAAAAAAAACTAATAAAAATTAATCCAAATAAATAAATGAACAAATTAACAAATCGCCACCGCTAAAACTAATAAAAATAAGCATAAATAAGTAAAAATAATCAATCCAAATAAATAAATTAAAATCTGTCCACTCGCCAAAATAACAGAATAGACTACGGCGAGCAATCTAAAAATTGGACAAATAGTGTTAATTATATTCCCAAACTAAAACAAACTATTAAATAAGCGACCTAAGCAAATTCTCCCCACAAAAATGTTTACTGTGTTAATAAAACATCAAAAAACGAAATGAAAAACAAATAAAATAAATCAACTAAAACAAATAAAGAAGCCACTCCCGCAAAAATAACCGTCCTAATAGATTACCCACAATGCAACACTGACCCATATATATATATATATATATATAGCCGAGGAAAAATCCAGCATTCGCGGCCTGACGATTGCGTCCAGCATGAAACATCCTGTTCACTTTTATATTTATATTTACATACGCTCTATCTCTGATATTGAGCACTTTATCCCATAAATATAGCACACCTTAAAACTATATATATATATATATATATATATATATATATAAAATAAAGGAAAATCAACACCCAATAACATTAACTACAAACACGGCCAAAATGTGCTAACTGTGTTTGGAAAATAAAACGTCCCTATAAGTTCAGACAAATCCATAAAAACACACATGCAATTAAAAATAAATAAAAAAATCTTCCATGATAATTGTTAAAAGATTAGCCGAAATCAGCCGGATATGCAGAACTTTTGAATAGTTTTTACACACCTTTTGTCCAGAAAAAGAAAACAAACTCTTGTATGAAAACAAAAAAGAGTTAAAATATTAATCGTTATACCTTGTGAGTCGTCTTTAACAAAACTTGTTTAAAAAAGTGATTCATACTGACACACACACATAATATATATATATATATATATATATATATACCTGCTAAAGGGAAGGTGTAGTCAGACTAGATCTGAAGAAAGAACTGAAACGTAGAATTGACATTCATCACTCAATTTTAATCCCTTGGTTTACGCTGGAAATATAAGTATCCCGAATATGTTTCCATATATGTATTGGTAAAACTGGATTACAGTGAACTATCAAATGTATCGATCAAAATGAGAACAAGTTCCAGAATAAGAGTCCGAATTAACAGCATTCCGACACTATATTATTACATTGTATATCCTCTTCGAACGTTGCCCCAAGTCTTTACATTGACGTCTATACGATTGTACAGTGTTCTGCAGAAATATATACCGCCCAGCAATACCCCATAAAACATAATGGTAAGTCATTAACTCGATGCAAACATCATTGCCACTTTTCTAAGTTCATTAGCACCACACAGTGGGAAGTATTACTGCGGCAAACTCTAGCTAATATCTTACCATTATGGCGGGGTAATTCTACCACACTCTGTATAAATTCTGAATTCCATTCTACGATACATTTTCCCACTTCTTACACCATTTGACACAATGCACCATGGACGTATAGTGGTCTAAATCGAACGAGTTTAGTGTGGCCTATCAAAATGCATGTTCAATATATAACACCTATGGCTGGCAATCGTGTCTCCCAGAGAATTGGTCAATTCTACGATTCAGTTTCACGTTTCTAACACCATTCTCCGTGTTAATAACCGTTACGTCATGTTGCACGTCCGTAACATTCGAATGCTCAGTTGAAACGTCAATAACCAAATATCTCATAAAATGTGAAGTTGGCTAATGTAAGGTTGAGTTAAGTTATACTAGTTTACATCGCTAATTTACCTGTCTGGTAAACTGGTTTAAAACTGCTGAGAAAAGTGTTGCGTCGAAGCTCCAGCGATTAAACGTGCGATCTAATAGCAAGCATTTTTTCCCTGTTCTCATTGCTAATATTGTTACTGTTTCGTGTGGTTCTATAGACGGATATAGTAAATAACAGAGAGAATACCTGACCAACGAGCAAGTTCGAAAGAAACTGAAAACGAGGAGACATATTTAAAAAAATAAACATTTCAAATTTCTAGTACACATTATGTGTTTAGGGGCCTTGGAAAAAATTTATACTCGCATAACATGTTGAATGAAGGAAAAGCAAAGTGAAACAACGAGTAACCGACTTAGTTTGGTGTGAATGAAGGGAAGGACAGAGAAGGTAAGAGGGGGTGGTAAAGAGTGAAATGCAGCTTAGAGCTACAAGGAACGGGAAGTTTTATAGAGCCATGAGCACCTGAAGGAATGTGGCATATAAACAAATATGCTTGGTCAAGTGATAAATTATACGAAAATATTTTCACTGGACTTTTTATCCCCACCAAAAGATTTTTTATTCATTTATTTACAAGATTTCATCTTTCAAAACTATTTGTTTAAAAAGTAAACTTGGACATAAAAATCATCTAACAACGAACATGAAAAAAAAAAAAAAACATCAAGGCCTTGCTAAACACAATAAATCATTAAAATTCCTTAGAGAAGAGAGGCGAAGAAACTAGGCAGAAAAGAATCAATAAGCCACTTTTTCAATCCCGCTGTTGAATTTATTTTATACTTGTATCTGACGCAGGTTTTCGATGCTTCGGCCTAGTTTTAAATTTCAGAATTTCAACTGACATTTTCTAAGGCGAGTAGATAAATTTTTCTTACATGGTAAGTGCCGCCACACGATATCCCCTCTTGAAAAACCTCGCCTAGTACCGTAGTTAGCAACTCTGAGCAAAAGTAAGTTTCATTTGACGGACAATTATATTTTTTTTTTTTTTTTTTTTTTTTTTAAGATCTCTTCACTTTCCCTCCGTCTTCGAAGGACAGATCAGCCTCGAGGGAAACAATATAAGTACTTCTAATCCAAGTTCAATTTATAATAAAATAAGTAGCTTCGTAATCAGATGTCTGGGTACAAAGTTTCATATAACGAATTTTGAGGTTTATGAAATTATTCAGATAAACCCAACCCCAGGAGAATGTTTTGGCTAGCGATATAATATAGTCATATTATTGATAAATAAATTAATTTTTACGTGTAAACCGACCAACTCAATGACGTGCTAAAAATCATGGGATAAGAGAATATTATGGCTGAGGACCCACTGTAGCCAGACAAAAACCCTAGAAGCACCACTTGGGGTCGATTCCACAAGTGATTGGAAGACATCTGAAGTGAAAGTGGTCCATAATTTCTTGATAGCTCTTCGTAGTCGCCGACTATTTGTGGGGGCAGGATCATCTTGAATTCGAAGAGTTTTCTCTACATAACGTAAAAACGGGCTCATATAGGGTGAATGTGGTGTTCACGCCATTAATCACAATACACTACAAAGCACCTGAAGTCAGTCGTGACTACTTTAATCCATTATCCCACTGGAATATTGTTTGGGTAGATGAAGTCTATGAATAAGTGCAAAATAAAACTTATTGCACAGTAGCGGCCATAAAATACGTCAATATCATCATCAAGAGAAGCCAAAAAACCCAGCATATGCCATGTAAACACGCACCCTGCATTAGGAAATTAACATCAAATTATACTGTACTTTGTTGATAACTGGGATACATGACCTCGAAGGATACTGGCTATACCAGAACTCCTACCATGAACCCGAAACAAAAGCGGCCATGACACATCGGTCTATGCTATACGTAATAAATGACCCAGTGTCCAGTCAGCGACGTCAGGACCGTTCTGTCTGCAGACGGGGTACTACCAGCGACATTCTGGAGGATCGTCAGCTAACATATACTATAGAAACTCATCATGTATCGGGTACTTCCTGAATTGAACGTTGATGTTATACAAACCAATATTGTTTGTCGTTTCCGATGACAGTTCAATCCAGAAGCACTGCTTATTATACTGGAAACACCTTCCGGAGAGATTGTATTGTTTTAGACGATATACAGTAAATATTGTTTTGGAATTTTTGTCTTAAAACTCTTACAAATGAAACGATTGTAAATAATGAAAATAAACCAGTCAAAAAAAAAAAAAAAAGCTAGAACTCAACGGATCCCCACAATTTTTCTTGGTCTAGTGTTCGTGGTATCCTTACTAAATTATGAGGGTTGAAGTTTTTCCCTTGAAACTTTCTCAATGTATATTGACGCTCTACTAAACTAATTTAAACTCTTCTACCTCTCTCACTGAATTCACTGTTCCAGGAAATCTTTGCTCAAAGGATTACACCGGAAATGTCCATGGTCTTGTTTTTTTTTTATTTGACAAGAGAAACGTCACGCGTGACCTTGGATGATTCTTCCATGGGCTTTCGTCTCTCATTATTAAACTCTTAACTGTTTTCCCTTTTATCGGCCTACTCCTGTAGTGTTAATTCAATTTTTATACATTGCCGATGAACGCTATATCATGATACTGATCATTTTCTTTCATCTATACATAGTCAATTTCAAACTGTATATACAGGGTGTATTAAAAATAATTTTACAAACTTTGGGGGCGGGTTTCTAACACCAAAACATGGTAAAATGTAAACATACGTCCAAAAGAACATTGTTCTACCTCAACACAGCAACTCATATCAAATGTTAAAAAAATGTTAGCCGCTTGCTTCTACCCACGCATGTACCCGTCGGATCACTGACTGGCGGACCTTTTCAAATACTCCCACACGGTGTCGTATTGTTTCACAGGCAACCATGACACATTTATGAAGAGTCTCTGCATTAATAATGTCTGGTGCATAAACCAATTGTTTTAAGTAGCCGGACAGATAAAAATTCAAAGGATTTAGTTCGAGAGAACGTGCGGGCCATTGAAGAGGTCCTCCCCTATCTATCCATTTTTCATGGTAAATATCAGCCGGTGATTAAAATGTGTTAGAGCCCGGTCATGCATGAACCACATGCGACTTCGTATTAGCAGGGGTATGTTCGAAATAAACTCCCTGCAGATAGCTCCTGTAAGATGTGTTGGGAGGACATACCAGACAATCACATACAATTCCAGCACAAACATTAATCGTAAACTGATGTGTCTAGCCTATATTGATCCCTGGAGATACCGATCCGATGGCAAATGTTGGTTGTGCAAATTAGTTATTTCATCCCTGCCAAATATTGGCTCATCCATAAACAAGACAAACAACAGATCGGCAGTTTCTTTTTTGGGTCCTGTCAAAGGGAATATAATCGAAGTTGGCAATTTAAAATTTAATACACACATTCGGTTCAATAGCCTTCAATAGTCTACCTACTTTCACCGACATGTTATTCTATATCAACTAAATATAATTACATCTTTTGTTGATGTTGAACCTTAAATATATAAAATAACCGGTAGTATTATATATATATATAATTTTGTGAGTGTGTGTGTGTGTATATATATATATATATATATATATATATATATATATATATATACACACACACACTCACAAAATTCTCAAAATTTTGTGTATATATATATATATATAGGTGTGATCGGATGTTGTTTATGCATTTTCATAGTTTTCATTTGATTTTGAATTTTTTTTTGCTTAATAGACAATTCTTCAGAGTCCAAATTCTTGGCGACATTGGCTCTCCACTACTTCCTGTCCATTATAACCATATTAATCAGCAACGTTTTTACTATATGTTCTTGGATATATATCTTTCATAAAACTTTAATAAAAACAGTTTAAATTATTACAATAATATTATTATCATTATACAGTCTCGTTTTTAAGGCCACTCCCCATTCAAATTGTTAAATCCCCCATTTGGGGATGTGCCCCAGTTGCATCCAAATGTTGTGACTAATATTGATTTTCGGGTAGGTTGACTTTAAAATTATACTGCTCTAATTGAACGGCAAAATTTCCCAGTAATTAAAGAACCGGTTAAAGGCGAGTTATACTGCTAGTATATGTATATATTAGTTATTTTGTTTACTCGTATCGGTTTTTTTTTGGGGGGGGGGGGCTTTGGACTTGCATGTTAGACGATTAATTTCGGCTAACGTACATGTTCTTGGTTCTTTCTTTTTATACCTTCCCCCACCCCATTTAGTATTAGTTTGATTATTTGCAAATCAAAACACTGAAGGTTTACCGAACGAGTATAATTTCTTATACTTATAAGATTATTACTATTAATAATATAAATAATATATATATATATATATATATATATATCACACTCTCAAGAACATTAGTTTCTGATGAAACGATTTTGTAATATTTTGTTTGATTGATTTGATCCGCTGTTTCCAATTAGAACTTGATAAAAACAAAGATTACGAATGCTTATTTTTAAAGAAGAGAAAATTGCAATAAGTGGGCGATTAACGCAAGAAAACTTTCCAAGTAATTATACTTCTCCCTTCATTCATCAAACCCTATATGTTGGCGGTACACAATCACAAACGAATAGCTTTATCAAATAACAAAAAAAGCCACACAAAAGAAACGCTTTAACACTGTCAACAGTGATAACAAAGACGTGTAGCACAAAACGAGAAGATACTATTTTTATAATAAACTTCACCGAATATCAGATTGAGAGGATTGCTATGAAAATTACGAAGAATGATGCCTGCAATATGAATGAAAGAGGAATTGGTGAGTGACGATAGATAATGATTAATCTTTGACTTAACAAAATTAATATGGCGTGTTCAAGGAAGTATCAACGGGAGACACAAAATAGAAATTCTTTGGAAAATGCTGTGCAGAACTTTCTCCTTACATTTGGTATACGGGGGAAACGTGGCTGATTCGTCTAAGTAACATGTCTATACAGCGAAAAAACTAGCGAAATTAAAAAAATGGAGCTCATTTGAACATTTGGCATGAAAAGGCTTGCCACATTGCGTCTGTGAGAAAGAGGCTGAACGGATGAGCATAATCCTACCAGAAAACACCGGATAACTATCAAAACTGGAAAGTGAAGATCGTGAAACTTCAGTAGAAATATGGCAGAAATATTTCATATTTCTTAAAAAAAATAATACTTGTAGTAGCATGCTTTTATCCTGTGATTTAATGGTAGTGCCCTGTTTGGTGAAAAGTCAGTCCTTTGGTACTAAGATTTTAATGACCTCTCCAGGGCGATGATATATAAAGGCCGTGCGCAGACCAGACTACACGCCTCTTTTCGAGTGTGCCAACATGATTGAAGAAAGTATATACCATTACATTTGTAGCCGGTTTCATTGCATGACTATCCAGAAGGTTGTCAATGTCGATAGCCAACAACCTTCGCACCCCTACACCGGATTTTCTGTCCGAACGTACTTTTTCTGCGTTTGGATTTGATTGCAACGCAGCGGTAGCTTACAATCATGGTTTTCCTTCTCTTAGGTGAACACCCTTCCCAGGCTGAGGAGCTACATCTAGCCGAACAATAATAATGTAATGAAGCTATAAACGTTCCCCAATTCCATAAAGAAAACCTCTAATAGGAAACTTCCATCAATCTGAGAAAGAGCTATAACTTTTAGTTGAACTTCTTAAGTAACATTTCCTGCAAATATTTCATTGAACCGATTTAATAAGTATCAAACAGCATTTACACTAAATGGTCGGTGAATATTGTCTGCAAATGAAAGTTAATCTTACCATTAACAATCGAAGATTTCTATAGGTTTGATTGAATAACATACACCATGGTTAAAATCATAGAATTATTGCAATATCCTGATGTAAATTATGATATTTATCCCATAATAGTTAAATTTGCAACTTTTCTTATGCTCACTCGTGTCACTGATTAAATACTAGGTTGTTACATTCAACCATAACAATAGTTACAAGAAATGTTTTCACGCAAACACTTAAAAGTCTAGACAAAATTGAACTTTAAAAAAAAAACACCTGTTCTGTTGATATGTTTTAGCATATATCAACTATAGGTAAAGTATGACGAATACCTAAGCCAAAACCAGAAATGATATTCCATGCAGAAATTGCTATGAAATTCGATATACCAAGAAAATTTCGAAATTACAAATAGGCTATCCATCATCCTAATTATAACACTAACGCAGTTTTCAAAGCAAAAACGTAAATTATTGATAAATTACTTAAGTTTAATGTTTATATTCACTGGAATAATAAACCTTTTTTTATTTACAATGTGCACATTAGGTACATTTGTTTAGAAATCGAAAAACTCTTCTGAAATAAACTACATAGAGTAAATGTATTATTTGATATCTGTATTAATAATGTAATATTTTATGTCATGATGTACAATCGTTATGTCGAATGATTCGAACTATTGTAATATAGTTACCTGTTGACATATGAACCCAGCTTGGCTCATTAAAGAGAGGCCGAGAGAACAAGGCATGATTAAAAACGGCGTGTGTGCATCACCATTACATCATCAACATCATTAGAACAGACCGGAACTTGTGACTTATGTGGCTATGTCTGCCTCACACACATTGGACTTTACAGCTCCATAAGGGCCTGATACTAGATCAAAGAAATAACAATGGTCTTCAGAGATTGCGATGCTGACGAGCATATCTATGGCAACAGAACAAGCATACTTGAACGGAAAGAATTCTACTTAGTTTTGATGTCGATATTATAAAAAAAAAAAAGAACTATTATGGTGATGTATGAGCTGAGTGAATTCAGAGTGAAATTTTTGTAAAGAGTGTCTATATTTTAAGAATTGTGTTTTTAGCATGATGTAAATCAACACGATCGGATAGCGGAGCTATTTATCTTCGCGATTTGATCATTCTGTATGCAGTGTGAAATATTTATTGTTAATGCTCAGGAGGTAGACATTTTTTTTAATTAGTTGAAACCAAGTAAGGTGATAATGCCACTAAGACAAAAGATTGCTGGGACGGTAAGAGAAAAACACTACTACTGTTCAAAATAACAGGGAGGTGCGTAAAACACTTGAATATATATTTATAAATTATTAATTTGAACCGGCGTATTTAGTAATTTATCCCCACCCCCAAAGTAAGCCGGGAATGCCACTAGTACGAAAGATGCTACAGAGAGTGTAAATAAAGAAAAGACTAGGTATAGGGGGGTTGAGGGGAGGATAAAAAAGAACGTGGATCGAGGCAACAGAAGATGGTCGAGGGAAAACACAACATACATGGCTTGAAATTGCGTTCAAATAAGAAAGGGACAGTCGTCGCTCGGTGTTGACCATATATATATATATATATATATATATATATATATATATATGTGTGTGTGTGTGTGTCTGAATGAATAAATTACAGACATTATGTCTAATTTAAAAAAAAATCCATTGTTATCCATTACCGTAATTGTTTCAATGTGCCTTTAAATGAAAAAAAAAAACGGTTTACAATGTGCTGAATATTCATTATAACAATGGATAAAATCGCACAACTTTGTATAAATACTTATATGAATGAACAACATATAGTTTTGTATTACTTGCACACTCAGGCGAACTTGGAAAAAGATCGAAAGTACTTGGGAAATGAAAATAAAAGAAATTTAAATAGCTATAGCACCTTTCTTTCATCCCTTAACATGAATACACGGACGGTTATTCGTGGGTACGAACGGATTTCGTAAAAAATTAACAGACATAATGTCTGTAATTTATTCAATCAGACATGCGTAAAAGAGAATTTGCTGCCTAAATACACACATTATATAACTATTTTTACAAACAGGAAAGTTTATCTTGTCTTTGAAACTTTTTTTAAGTGCCCAAAGCACAGTTCAGAAAATCCTAAGTGCATAGCTATTTAATATTTAAAATAATAGACCCCAACCTTTTCTGCTACCGCGGTTTTCACGAATGTTTTCTTCGAGCAGTCAAAAGGTCAATTGTTTGTCACTGCCTGAAGAAACCATTTATATAATCTATATATATATATATATATATATATATATATATATATATATATATATATACGAATAGTTGAATGCTAAAGAAACTACCGTCTATGTGAGTTATTTTCTCTTAATAAGTAACATCCTCGAGATCGAACAGAGTTGATGGTCCTTAAAATTAACGGTATTGTCCTTCTTTCTACTTCTGTTTATGAATACATGTTGCAAAATGCAATCCTTATATTTACCTTGATAAAGTCCCTCGGGGGACGAAACGCGTTGGTAAAAATAGTTTTTCTCTTTTTTTTTTTTTATACAGACATTATTCACACACACATATATATATATATATATATATATATATATATATAATAGGGTTGACATAATTAACATTGCATGGTGCCTCTTGCAATAGATCTCAAAATAAAAATGCTGATTCCTTTATCTTCCTTGTCGATATCCATATTTAGACTATCTCCGTTTTTAAATAAAACAGATTTCTCTCAAAAAAATAGCAAATTTAAGACTGTATAAAGAATTCGTTTTTCTTCACCTATTAATGTTTTGACCTGATATACGAGGAATATTTGCTCCGTTGACCTAAAAATGTTGATTAACTGTATCTTGCTTGAATATGTTTCTCGTCCGAATCGATCTTGCACATTTACAATTCGTCCGTGCATTGAATAAAGTTGCCGTATTTGGTCTGGTGCTTCTGCTCTACATCTCGAGAGTCTTGACAAAATCCAAAGAAGAGTCTGTAATGTCTTCTATCCTGACCAGACATCTCGACTTCAGTCAATTTCTGTTATAGTGGAACACACCTATGCTATATTTAAGACTCTCCCACCTATAATAAGTAGGAATAGTAGGAGTCGCTCAGGAAGTTGGTCAGTTGAGGTCGGACGACAGTTAGTCGAATACTAAAGTATCAGCGACCACAACTAGATTTACTCTCCGTCATACCTATTATATA